>ML325669.1:0-19534 GCA_005239505.1 Nicotiana paniculata
TTTAGACTAAAATTACAAAACTTAGAGAATAATTGACAATTGCTTCAAATAAGCATTTTAACTATCATGAACATAGTCATGATTATGTAATCCACACTCAGGTGCGGCAACTCATGTCCCCGACTCCAACTTCAAACAATAATAAAAATTACATGTTGTAATCGTGGGTGCATTTCATGTGGCACGGTTACAATATGTCCAAAACAAACAAGTGCACGCCATCGTGACTTGTTTCAAGATAAATCCATAAATATTAAAAGCGGTTTAAAATTTTAAAAGTTAAATGTACAATAGGCTAAAACATGTAAATAATCAGATAATTTAGGCTAAATATTATAGTTAAGCGACCGTGCTAGAACCACGGAATTCGGGAGTGCCTAACACCTTCTCCCGGGTTAACAGAATTACTTACTCGGATTTCTGGTCGCAGACAAATTAACAGAGAGTCAAATTTCCTCGGTTTGGGATTTCAATAAATAAATGGTTTCCTGGAACACCGTAAAAAATCCGGGCGGCGACTCTGAAACTAAAATAAATTCCAAATCCGAATAATGTCACTTAAATTGGAAATACTCCCTATATAATCCCTTTCGGGAAAAAGGAGGTGTGACAATTTAAACTTTATTTTTTCTGAATCGTGAAGAAAGAATTGATTTTCCCTTGGTTAACTGTGTCCTGATAAATTTTGGAGTGATTGTTTGAAGGTGTGTATTTATGAGTACCTGCGTCGCAAGGATGATTTGCGAGCGAGGTAACTCTATTATTTATATTTGAATGCGTCGCATGTATAATCCGCGAGCGGGGTAATAGATGCATCTATGGTTCGCGTCGTTCGACCCTCCGATAGTGCACAATTTATATTTATGTTGGACCGGGTCATTTGACCTCGGCATTTCTTGCGCATGATATTTGTTGGGTACTTTCTGTAATTTGAAGTGCTTAATGGCCTAGAAATATAAGTTATCAACTGAAATGATGGAGATTTTTGAATTTGTTTATATGAAGTAAGTTGTTCCTTCCTAACGTTATTTGTTAATTATTAATGACATCCATGTTTAGCGTCCTACTTGATTATGCTAATTTGACTTCTAGCAAGTGTCTAAGTCGACCTCTCGTCACTACCTTTTGAGGTTAGGGGGGATACTTACTGAGTACATGTTATTTTCTTACTCATACTACACTTGTTGTACATTTTTGTTGCACATGCACATACTTATCTAGTGGCCTCGTTGGGCGCATCGGCGTGGTTGACACGGAGACTTAGGTGAGTTGCATCTCTCGAGACGATCCGCAGCCACCAGAGTCTCTCTCAGAGTACTGTGTTTCTTTACTATCCAAATGTATTCCGGACATTTATCGTATTGTACTTTATTTCCTAGAAATTGCTCATGCACTTGTAACACAAGGTTCTGGGATGGTTCTTAAATTATTCGGTAGATAAACCTTGTGTATACATTATTATTTATTCAATGAAGTTCATTATTTATTGTCTAAGTTTTAAAAGAAATGATTTCAAAAATATTAAAATTAAAATTTAATTGACTATTTATTGTTGGCTTTCCTGACAGTGGTGTATGGCGCCATCACGACCTTTAATGGATTTGGGGTCGTGACACCTCTCCAAAACCGCCCAAACCAATAGAGAAATGAGTGAAATAGGCTAAATGCCACTTTTTAAAACATTCTGCCCAGCACAGCCACCCCCTTCTTCGCGTTAAGTCCTCGCGTTCGCGATGCCTTCAGGCCCTACTATTTCGTGTTCGCGGTTTATTCTCCATATTCACGAAGGCCAAATGGCTCCAGGTCCCCTAGTCCTCTTCCTTCTTCGCGTTCGCGACCCCTATGTCGCGTTCGTGAAGGTTTTTCCAGCTTCTACCTCACGTTCGCGTCAACTGCCTCGCGTTCACGAAGGCCAATTCACAGCAGTCCCAAAACTTCTCTTCGCGAACGTAGGACTCCCTTCGCGTTCGCGAAGGACAAAACCAGAACCAGCAACAGCAGTTCCAAAACAACTCAACTTGATCTGATACAATCCCAAAACATACCCGAGGCCCCCAGGACCCCGTCCGTCCATTCATACCAAGTTGTCCTAAAACATAACACAGACATGCTCGAGGCCTCAAATCACATCAAAGAATGTCAAAACCATGAATCGCACCCCAATTCAAGCTTAATGAACTTTAGAACTTCAAACTTCTATATTTTATGCCGAAACCTATCAAATCATGTCCTATTGACCTCAAATTTTGCATACAAGTCGCATTAGACATTACGGACCTACTCCAACTTCCGGAGTCGGAATCCTACCCCGATATCAAAAAGTCCACTCCCGATCAAACTTTCCAAAAACCTTCAAATTCCAACTTTCACCAAATGACCCCAAAATGACCTACGAACCTCCAAATCCACATCCGAACGCGCTCCTAAGAACAGGATCACCATACGGAGCTACTCCCAGACTCGGAATCCAAAACGGACATCGATCACATTAAAATATACTTCAATCCAAATTTATGAAATGCTTCCAAAATACCAAATTTCTACAATATGTGCTGAAACGCTCCCGGATCATCCAAAACCCGATACAGATATACACACAAGTCCAAAATCATTATTTCAATCTGTTGGAACCTTCAAATTCCGATTCCGAGGTTGTTTACTCAAAAATCAAACCTTAGTCAATTCTTCCAACTTAAAGCTTCTGGAATGAGAATTTTCTTTCAAAATCAACTCCGAAATTCCCGAAATTCAACCGCGTACAAGTCATAATACCTTAAGTGAAGCTACTCATGACCTCAAACCGTCGAACGAAGCACTAGATCTCAAAATGACTGGTCAGGTCGTTACTACTTTATTACATTAATGAGGGTATCTTTGTCCCAATACAAATGACCTTTTGTAATTTCCTTATGTTGTGGATTGTCTATTATACAATTTCCCTTCAGTATCTCATTTTTTTCTTATTTTCCATGTTTATCCATCATCTTAAAAATTTTAGTTCTGTGTACTTCTTCTACGTTCTCACAATGTAAACCAGCTGAAATTGTTGCGAGTAAGTTGCCACCCAAGTCTGAACTTGAATATGAGCATTCAACACTTGAATACACAGTTTTCGATGTTATGCATAATGGATATTCAGTGATATCCAGGTTTTTCTTTTTCATCTCCATATACAAGCGCACACTCATATCATTGTATATTGGAATTGCTATATAGACATCCTTCACTGTATATTTTATCTCCATCGCACTTGTAATTGAATCTGTACCCAATTGCTTGTATATCCTTCTTTTTGTGGAGATTGTGGAGATAGAAGGTAGCTACTGATGACATGTGGAGGAGGCACAGGCAGATGATGATGTCAAGATGTTGGTATTGTCAGCAGCCTCAAGAGGAGACAATAGAGAACATATTTGTAACTAATCTTACAGCTTCAAAGGTATAAGGAAGTTGTTCGCGGGAGCTGCTGGAATAACTGTGCCTTTGATCCAATTGAAACAAGTTATAAGCCAGTGGTGGAATGCACAATGTTGTCCAAAATTGAAGTCGTTGTTTCAGGCAGTTCCAGCAATTATTACTTGGGAGTTATGAAAGAAAAGAAATGCAGGCAAACATGGAGGTTTAGTGACTAGAAATAGGGTGATTCATGAAGTAAATAGAACACTACATCAATTGGAAAGGGTGAGGTATGCATAGTTGTTCAATATTCCTTTCTTATGGCCAGATATGATCCAATTCCTTGAAGGTAACAAGCCAATATTGATCACAAGAAGAGTAACATGGAAGCTTCCTCATTATGGTCGGTACAAGTGCAATATTGATGGGGCATCAAAAGGAAATTCTGGCCCTAGTTCTCTTGGATTTTGTGTAAGGAATGATGAAGGTGATTTGGTGTACGCAAAGCAATGGACTTCGGGGTCACTACAAGTGTGGTAGCTGAAGCAAAGGAAATATTCCAAGGATTAGAATATTGTGTGGAGAATGAGCATTACCCTCTCATTTTGGAGAGAGATTCATTGGTGATGAAGAAGGTGATTGAAGGGGAATGGGATCCTCCATGGGCCATTGTTCCGGATGTGCAGAAGATTAAGTACATGAGGGAAAACTTCAAAGTGATATTTCAGCATGTGTTCAGAGAACGAAACACAGTGGCATATTTTATTGCTAACTTTTTTTTTTTTGCAGGTACAACTGAGTTTCATCCCTTTTCCGAACTGCCTAGTGCAGGGAGGAGGTTGATCAATCTAGACAAGTATCAAAATCCTAATCTTAGGGTTAGGGTACCTAAGAAAAAAGCCCCAGATTAATGGCTACACATGGTTTGACTCTGCACTTGCATGCTTGTCTCTTTAAAATTCTTCTTATCATGTAAGTTGTTAGGGTATTGTCTAGTGGTATTATCATGTTTACATGCTCATTCTGGAGGTGCTTTGATGGTGGACAGGATCTTTCACATAAGCAGGTTGTGGATAGTGCAGCATTTCCTAATTCTGATTTGTCAAAATGTTAGTCATAAGTCTAAGGACATAGTTTGTAAAGCTTATTGCTACCTTCATGGTTACAAGGTTCTTGAAAATGTTCTGGATATATGGTTGTTGCAAGACTATAGCTGGGATCCAAAGACTTCATCAGGATGGTTGTTTGTATATGTGTGTACTGCCAAGATGTTATCCAGTCGTATTGGTATTTTTATATGACCAATCTGGAGACATAATGGCAATGCATATAGCTTCCCTGAATTGAAGTCATGTTTCATGAGTTTTGGAGAATTTTGGCAGCACTTAGACACTCTTAAGTTCATCATTTTTAGTGAGTGCAGTCTTTCACTTCCTCTGGTTTGTTTGGAGAAGCATAACTGGTCTTCAGATCCTTATGAAGGTGTCCTTGTATATGTTAGTATGATTTGTATTGTCATGACATTAGCCAATGATATTGACATATTTTCATGTCCAATCTCGAGGTGGTATGGCAGTGCAGGCATAATTTTTCTGGGAATGGCACCTATCATAGGGTACATATTTGTGCTTTATACTGGATTTTCATATGCAGGAAACATAGAGTGGGCTTCATTGATCATGAAGTTTATAGCCTTCATGGAGAATTGGTAGATGGTGTTGGTCATGTCTTTTGGAAAGCGAAACTTGGCACCTGGTGAGAGAATTAGAGGTGCTACATTGAGGTTTTTTACTAGGCTTCTGGATCCACAATCCATCTCATGTGGGGAGTCAACTGATTCATTATATGTAATAGTTAGCTTATTTCATTTAATTAGTTATAGCATTAGTTCTAGCTTAGCATATTTTAGAGTTGTGTTGCCAAATTGTAAACATTGGATCCTTATTTTTATTTATTTATATATTAGCCACTAGGCAGCCTGCCTAGTGTTATATTTGCAGGGAAAAAAACATTATTTGAGAAGCAGACCAAGATCTACAAGGAAACTTTATAATTCAATTTTTTTTCTTTTACTTCAAGACCTTGTAATTCTATCAAAAGTAATTCTCACACGTAATATTAATGGTTCCAAGTAAAAATGATTGAAATGTGGGGAAAGAAAAGATAAAAACATTGAAGAAGAAATTGAAGAAGAAATATTGGAGAGAAGAAGAGATACGGGGGGTTTAGGATCTAGCTATATAATGCCAATTTTTTTAGGCTGCATTTGCCAAATTTAATACAAGGCTGAAAAAGTGTCAATTCTCTTTATGGGTTGTCATACCATGCCATTTTTTCTTTTGGAAAATGTGGGAATTGTGATTCATTAATTAGATAAATTTTCTCTTAATTTCTTTTATTAGTCATTTAGTCTTTTTGAACTTCATTATTTTAGCATCTATTCTACTATATTAGAAGGACGAGTACATTACGTGACACAGAAACCTCTTGATCACGTCCAATTATGTCTCCTAAGAGGTCAAACGATCGTTGCAAATATAATTCGGTTTACAAGACCGGAGTCGAATCCCACAGGGAATTAACCTACTAATCATAACCACTAGTTTCGCAAGAATTCAAGTAATCAACCTTCAAAAATATTGAATAATGAGTTGATTGTTTACTAACTAAAAGAAAGGTAATTAAAAAGTTTTAATTATGATACTAACAAAGCAAATGTTGTAGACAGGATTGGAAAGGTTTAGGGTTATGATTTCCCCTCTCATAGGAATCCTCCCTGCCACGTCTCATATAAATTCTCCTAGATATTCTCTACCGATCATGATTACTTTAGGTGTTGTAATTCTATTCCGAGAAAATACAATAATTTAATAGACGTATTCTTCCGAACTACGCTAGTTGGCACTAGTTTAATGCTCACTAAGATCGCACCAAGATTTCGTTATTCCTAATCCCACATTTAAACCCTCTGTATTGATCCCTCATATACGTTAGGAGTGATATTTTTCAACAACTACCTAAATATGTACCCTTTTCCAAGTAATACACACTATATACGCATAGTCAATTGAGGGCCCTTCAATCGACGACAATAATCATATAGTTGAACATGTGGAGAAAAGTAAATGGCAAATTCATATTAAACGCAGTGAAAAAGTTGTCCTTCAAGAGGTTCCATCAAACTCTAGATGAGAATTTAGCTACTCATAATTATTTACACAAATACAAGATTAGAATTCATAACAATAGAAAATTAGGAGGAAAGAGGAAAAACGTGAAGTTGAATCCTTCTCCTTGCTCCAAGCGTGTTCTTGCCTCTCCAAATTCTTCTCTCCCTTCAAAAAGTGGTTAACTCTCATATTTATATGGTTTAGGGTTGAGTTGGGCCGAAATTGCTTCTCCTAATTCGGATTGGATAAGTTTTATCCAGTCCCGGTCTGGGGAAGTGACCCTCACTTTGTTGTCCGGGACTTTCCTGATTTCTTCTGCTTCGGTCCCCGTCTGGCAAAGTGAACCTCGCTTCGCTGTCTGGAACTTTTCTCTTCAGCTCTTTTTTCACTAATTTTTCTCTCATTTTATCCTTTTCCACGCAAGTTTGTTCCTACACATAAGAAATATCTAATGAGCATATTTTTACTTCAAAAGCGATGTGAACTCCCACAACTCACATACGAAATAACACGCAAACACACTCAAAACATGCACTTTTCACCCTTTATCACCTCTTCGTCGACATGTCTGCTTGTTGATGGGGGATATTTTGTCCTTACTGCTCTCGTGCTATCCAAATTCCTGTTGTGTCTCCGAATGATTTTAGTTGTTTAGAGAAAGACTACTTAGGCAATTCGCAAGACACTCTAACTTCCACCGCTTAATTCTCTGCTTTACCACGATTTTCCTCCGCATCTTTCTCTTCGCTTTGTTTAGGTTCCCTTGGCTTCTCCACTGATTTCTATCCTCTTGCATGTTGCACATCAATTTATGCTATACTACTATATTAGAAGTGTGAGTACATCAGGTGACACAGACACCCCTTCATCGACATGTTTTATTGCTGATGGGGGAAATTTCGTCCTTACTGCTCTTGTGCTATCCAAATTCCTGTAGTGTCCCTGGTTGATTTGAGTTGTTTAGAGAAAGACTACATATGTAATTTCGCAAGCCACTCTGACTTCCACCGCTTAATTCTCTGCTTTACCAAGATTTTCCTCCGTGTCTCTCTCTCCGCTTTGTTTAGGTTCCCTTGGCTTCTCTGCTGATTTTTCATTTGCCATGTTGCGCATCATTTTTTGCTATATACTAACAAGAGATTGTGGTTTTTGCAGATTTTTAGCGATTTTGTATTTTATGTAACGACCCGATCAGTCATTTTGAGCATTTGCATTTCGCTCGGTAGTTGGGCGAACGAGTAGCTATGTATGATGTATTAGGTCTTGTGTGCAAAATTTGAGTTCATTCTGAGTTGATTTGATATGTTTCGGCGCGAGTTTTTGGAAGTCGAAAGTTCATTAAGTTTGATTTGAGGTGCGTTTCATCGTTTCGTCGTTTCTATGTTGTTATGCGTGATTTGAGGCATCGAGTAAGCCTTTCTTATGTTTTGGGACTTGATGGTATGCTTGTACGGGGTCCTGAGGGGCTCGGGTGAGTTTTGGATAGGTATGAGTTGTGTTGAGCTTGTTCTTCTTATGTTTCGACGTCGTTCCTTCAAGCATAAATGGTACCACATTGAACAAATGAGCTCTGATTTCTGTTTTAATTGAAGCATTAGATCCGTATCATAATTACGGACCCGTATAAAAAAGAATCGTTAAATTTAGACATCGTATGAGGATTTTATGGTCATTTTACTAAGAATTGTGTTACAAGATTTTTTTTTCAGATTAATTACGAAATTGCCACTGACTTCGTATTTAAAAATCTGCACTATTTTCAAATATTGAAACCAATATATCTCCTTCAATATAAGGTCAAATTGAGTGATTCAATAGCCTAACTTGACTAGAATTTCACAAGGAATCCATTGGAGGGATAAAAAGAGAGTTTCAGGATCGTTTGGCAAAGGAAACGAGGCAAAACAGTGTTAAATCGAGGGTTTTGTTCATTTAACATATTTTGAGTTGGGGAACTCGTATTTGGAAAATTTTTGAAGGTGATTTTCATCATATGGATTGGGTTAAATGTTCTATACTCTATTTTTGTTATATTTCATGAATTCATCTTTGTTTTTGGCATTTCATTGATGATTTCAAAGTGAAATTTGGGGGTTTTGTCTAAAATTTTATAAAGTGAATTTTTGAGTTTTGAACTTTGATTCGGAGTCAGATTTGAGTGAAACTAGTATATTTGGACTCGTAATTGAATGGGTTTTCGTATTTTGTGAGTTTTGTCGGGTTCAAAAGTGCGGGCCCGGATTGGGCTTTTGGGCCGATTTGGGGCTTTTGATTCAAGATTCGATATTTTTCGATTGGGATTGGTTCCTCTAGGTTGTTTGATGTATTTGAGTTGTTTTTAGTTAGTTTAGAGTCGTTCGGAGGTCGGAATGCACGGGAATGCATTTTTGGAGCATCGCTTGGCTTTTTCGGTATTGGGATTAGCTCGTTCGAGGTAAGTAACTCTTCTAAACTTAGTGTTGAGGGTATGATACCCCGAAATACGTGTTATGTGATTGGTATTGAGATGTAGCACATGCTAGGTGACGGGCGTGTGGGCGTGCACCATGTGAATTGGGACTCTGTTGCTTCCATGATATTGTACAGTGGCTCTAGTTTGTTGATATTTGTGTTTTCACCACGTGATAAAGTAATTAAGTTGTCAATCATTCTAAATATCATGCTTAGGCTTCATGATGATGTTGTTTGGCTCCATAGTTGTTGTTTCTTGATGTCACCTCACTAATCTCATTGATATTTCATACTCAGTCATATTCATCCATTCATATCATATCTCAATCTTAGTTATTATTATTGATACATCATATCATTATTGTCGGGCTAGTTTCATGACATTGTGAGCCCGTGAGTGAGACTAGAGAGAGTGATGACTGAGTGAGGCCGAGGGCCTGAGTGAGAGTGGCATTTTGGAATCGGGCTGCACACCGCAGCATATTATATCTTTTATACATTATGGGATCGGGCTGCACGCCGCAACGATATATTGATTATATTTATGCATATGGATCGGTTTGCACGCCGCAGCGATATATTGATTATATTTATGCATATGGATCGGGTTGCACGCCGCAATAGGCCTTCGGGCTATATATTTATGTATATGGATCGGGTTGCACGCCGCAACAAGCCTTAGGGCTACTTATATATATTATGGATCGGGTTGTATGCTGCAACGAGATTGGATCGGGCTGCACGCAACAGCAATATAGCGCTTGGGTTGAAGGAGCCCCTCCGGAGTTTGATACATCATATCATTATTGTCGGGCTAGTTTCATGACATTGTGAGCCCGTGAGTGAGACTAGAGAGAGTGATGATTGATTGAGGCCGAGGGCCTGAGTGAGAGTGGCATTTTGGAATCGGGCTGCACACCGCAGCATATTATATCTTTTATACATTATGGGATCGGGCTGCACGCCGCAACGATATATTGATTATATTTATGCATATGGATCGGGTTGTATGCTGCAACGAGATTGGATCGGGCTGCACGCCGCAACGATATATTGATTATATTTATGCATATGGATCGGGTTGCACGCCGCAGCGATATATTGATTATATTTATGCATATGGATCGGGTTGCACGCCGCAACAGGCCTTCGGGCTATATATTTATGTATATGGATAGGGTTGCACGCCGCAACAAGCCTTAGAGCTACTTATATATATATTATGGATCGGGTT
Source organism: Nicotiana paniculata (assembly GCA_005239505.1). Taxonomy (NCBI): domain Eukaryota; kingdom Viridiplantae; phylum Streptophyta; class Magnoliopsida; order Solanales; family Solanaceae; genus Nicotiana; species Nicotiana paniculata. The sequence goes on from ML325669.1 coordinate 10,252, forward strand.
GTATGCTGCAACGAGATTGGATCGGGCTGCACGCAACAGCAATATAGCGCTTGGGTTGAAGGAGCCCCTCCGGAGTTTGCACACTCCCAGTAAGCGCAGTCGACTATGTGTGTGTGTGTGTGTGTGTGTGTGTGTGTGTGTGTGTGGATCGGGCTGCACACCGTAGCAGTTATTGTACAAAGCTGAGTATTTGAGTGTGTTGAGCATTGAGCATAGTGAGAGAGAGGATGCGAGACAGTGAGATTGATTACTCTGAGAGTGTGAGTACATGATTCATATCTGAGATACATGGCATTTGCATGCACACATGATATACATGCATAGAGATACATTTTTCCTCATGCTATATAGTACCACGTCATTCATGACTTTTTACACACATTGATACGTGGGCATAGAGAGGTATTTTTCACTGGTTATCTGGAAAGAAAATGAAACATCTTACTTATTGTTGAAAGGATTTTGGGAAAAATCACAGTTTTCAAACTTACTCGCATTTTTGGCATTATCGGTATAAGATTTGAGTTTTCACTAAGATACTTGAAAAGCATGCCTATTTTCTGGAACTGTGAACGAGCTGAGCATTTTACTTCTGAAATACCTCTTTTATTACTTGTATTATGCTATTATGAACTGTTGTGGAATATTAGTATTGGACTCGACCTTGTGTTAGCTTGTCACTAAATTAAACCTAAGGTTAGGTTTGTTACTTAATGAGTACATGGGGTCGGTTGTACTCATATTATACTTCTGCACCTTGCATGCAGATGTTGGCTGTTGATGTTGATGTGTTTGATGGGAGCTGGATTTAAGAGGTACATGTGTTCCGGTTGTAGCTGTCTCTTGTTCCCTGTAGCCTTAAATCTATAAAATTTTGTTTATGTACTTATCAAACAGACTATGTATTTATTTCATTTCAGCTTTGCAAACTCTACTCTTAGAAGCTCATGATTTGTACTACCAGTCTTTGAGAAATGTATAGGATTTAGATATTTCCTTTTGCTTAATTGTCTTATTAAATTTCATTAGAATTAGATAGTTGTTAATTAGCTTACCTAGCGGGTTGGGTTAGGTGCCATAACGACTAGTTAAATTTTTGGTCATGACAATTTGCTCCATCAAGATAATCACAAGATTGCAAGGTTAGTTTTACTCTTCTGATTCTCTTCCTTCAATTGTTGTGTTAAGACTCTCTTGCTAGAGTAGAGATATCTGCTTGTTCCTCCTCTTTTTCTCCCTTTAGTGTTAGATTTTTAGAACTGACACTACATTGGGTTGGTCTTTATTTTTCTGGGTTAATTCTTATAAGGTTTGTTCGTTTCCAACCCTCTTTTTCTCACAATTGTCTCTCTCGATTCCATCGCCATAGCTGGCGAAAAAGTGAACAACGCAGGTCTTTGAGACTTTGAAAAGCCCTGATTTTTGTGAAACCAATTCCAGTGAATCGTGTGCATATCTTGAATCTCAAAAGCTCATACTCAGTGGCGAGCACGTCAATCTTTGACTGCTTTACTTGAGTGATTCCTTCATGTGTTGTTTGTAAAGATTCGCATATGTCCTTGGCGGATTGACAGGCTGAGATCCTATTGTATTCATCAGGTCATATGCCACACACTAAAATCTTCTTGGTGAGAAAGTTTTTCTCCACTGCTTTCCTGTCTGCATCGTTGTATTCTTTCCTATTTTTTGGAGCTGTTACAGCAAGGTCTCCGACCTTCTTTGTTGGGACATATGGACCATCACAAATCACATCCCACAGCTCGGAATCTTCTACCATTATAAAGTCGTGCATTCTAATTTTCCACCAGCCATAGTATTAGCCGTTGAATCTTGGGAGCCTGTATGTTGATTGTCTTTCTTCGAAGTTCGGTGGAGCAACCATAGTGAGGATCCACTTTAGGTGTTAACCTTTTAGAGAGAACCTGCTCTGATACCAATTGATCGAGTGTATAAGTCCACCAAACTGTATAGTGACATGGTCCCTTAACAGTTTTCACAGAACTAGCTAATGCAATAGTAAGTAAATGAAACAGGGGATTTTACGTGAAAAAATTCTTGCTTAAGGGGATCAAAAACCACGACCTACACTGGTGAGATTTTAACTTCACTACTAACTTCACTACTGAGCAGTCTTTAGATTACAACCTATTGCAACCTAGGAATCAAACTCTTAATCCCTCACTAACTTGTAATACACAAATTACAAGCCACTTTGCAATACACCTATTACACAGACTTCAACTCATGACTAACTCTAGTCACGGCACAAACACTAAGGGTTTATGGTTTTCAAAGGTTCCTCATTAAAGCTTCTAAATAAGCAAAGTAGGAATTACAATGAAGAACAAATACAAAATTATAACTCAACTAAGGACATACAAGAGACTTGTTGTAGGAACTGGTCCGTAGTGTTGTAGTACTTTGTTCTTGATGCACTTGTGACTTGAATGCTTGATTATCAGATCTGGAGTACTTGCATTGATTCACAAGTGTTCAAGTGATGTTTTGTTGTAATGCTTGTTAATACACTTTGGATGACATCATTTTAATGATGTAATCACTTGGTTGGTACAAGTACCTTCCCAATAAAAAGTAAAAATGATGTCATCACTTGGTTAGTACAAGGTCCTTCCCAATAAGAAGTAACTGTTGCACTATTTATGCAGCTACAGTGCAGCCAATTACTTTCCAATTGTATAAAGTTGACTTCGTACAGTTGTCAGGAAAACTCAAAGGGATCAGATCCATGAGTTGATTCTTTATCGTCTGAAGTCATAAAGCTCACATTAGCTTGAGTCCGTTGATTGAGATATATACCAAATGTGCATCAGATTCTTTATCTGATTCATTGACAGTAAGTTTGTTGGATCATCAAAACATAAATCTAAGAAACTGTAAACCCATCAGTAATAATCGATTTTGCAGGCAAGCAGGCTACAGGTTAAGCTTTCCCTCTCTTCCAGTACTATTGGTGAGCTCCGCTTTCATTCGTGGAGTATTCCTTGAAATCATCTTAATTTAGTTATTTATTTGTTTACTTGAAAAAGGTTTATCTCATATCCTGAACAGTGCTTCATTGACACAGTTGATGGGTTAAAATTCAAATGTTTTTAATAATTTAGTAGTATTTCAATAATAACTACGATAAAATTTTGACGTTACTTTATTTTAAATATTTAAATTAATTAAAAGTATTTGATTAAAGTATTATCTTGTTGCATATAAAGTTTGAAGTTACAATAGATTTGATAAGAGCATATGATTCGTTCGGTCAAATTTAATGATCGAGTGCTGGTCACAACTTGTTAAAAAAATGAGTGATGACAAAGCTGATTCTAGAAGTTTAGACAAAAGTTTAGACAAACAAATGACATGAAAAAACTCCCCGTGCGAGCTTAATTGTTGTAGTCATCAATGTGACAGGTCTAAAACATTACAGATTTTATACATGCTCTGAAATTATCGGTTCATACACTGGCAAACTGACTGGCTGATTAATAGATATTCTTGTTCTTCCTCAGAAATAGAATAGAAAGAGTGAGCAACTTCTTTCAGATATAGAATAGAAAATAGAAAAAGAATTGAGTATCGGATTACTCTATTAATTGGTGAATTACTCCACCACACCCTTTGGCTAAACCAAAAACATCCATATTTCAATAGAATGTCTTTTTAAGCCGGTGTACCCGTGGAAGCCAGGGTGTTCGAATTTAAAATAAGTAAAAAAAAAACTCCTCGATCAAGGGTGTTCAATAAGTATATCTTATTTACTATCAAGATTTAAAATTTTTCGACGAAGGACGCAGTTAACACTTCATCAGACAGTTGAAGAAGTTAGGGCTACATACCTTCGCCTGGATGTAGGTCAAACCATTTACAGGGCTATATTAGTTAATTCCACAAGTGAGTTATTACACATATTTGGAGTTGGTACACACTCTTTAGCAGATTTCAACCACTGTCCTGAATTCTTTCTTTATTCGCCCAATCACTAAAATATGATACTTCAAGTTTTTGCCAGAAACACACACCAGGCAAAAAAAAAAAAAAAAAAAAAAAAAAAANAAGAAGAAAAAAAAAAAAAAAAAAAAAAAAAAAAAAAAAAAAAAAAAAAAATTAAACTAAAATTTACATGCCTAAATTATCTACTTACGAGTATCCTCAGGACGAACAATACCAGATGCAACCTTAGTAGCATCTCTAGCAGCATCTTCTGGTTTCTTCTTCATGTACATCATGTAGTACCAAATTCCGCCAACGACGACGGCGCCGCCGACTGCTATAGTGCCTGGGCTATAAGGTAAGCTTCGCAACCGATTCATAACACCACCAGCCATTTCTTCTATTGAGAAATAGTTATTTTTTGAATTCCTTTTGAGATAAACCCTAATAAGGTTTTCTTTACTTGATGTTTGAGTAGGTGTAAAGAGGTGGAGCTGAAAAAAGCTGTGGGGGAGGAGACACGTTCTCTCTTTTGTGTCACGTTATGAGAAGTTGCATGTATAAAGTATGGACTTAGCGACGGTAAAGGATAAGTGCTGGTACGTGGTGACTCACCAGGCAACGTGCTTAAAGGTTAAGAAACCTTAGCTTAATTATATAAGTTGAATTCGCCCGACTTTATTTTTGCTTGTTTTAAGTAATTTTAACCTATTAAAATAGTTTTTAACTTTATCAAATACTGAAAAAAATTAAAAAGAACTTAAAATCTGACTTAACCAGCTTAAAAGTTAATCCAAATATCTCCATAATAGTGTACCCATATTTTAAAACAATTAGTTAGTTAAGCTTATATATGATAATAGGTTTTGTAGTAGTACTTTTCATAATTTAAAATACAAACTGTCTTTTAATAATCAGTCAGAATATATTAAGAATTATCAAATATTATATTATTTCTGTAAATAACGTGTGTATAATTAGTTAATGTTATAAAATAACGATTGTAAAGTAAATAAACTAAAGACAAGTGTAGAGAGAAGCTGATATATTATTGAACTTTCAAACTGATGTACATAATGAACTGAAATCTCCTCTATTTATAGAATAAGGAAGCTGATGTATAAGCTGCTACTGCAAGTTGCTGTGTAAGCTGCTTGTAAGCTACTACTGTAAGCTGCTGTGTAAGCTGCTTGTAAGCTGCTACTGCAAGCTGCTTGTAAGCTGCTACTGTACCAGATGTAGATAGTCTTCTTCCGGGTGTAATGTTTATTTATAACGGAGTACCAAAATGATAAGCTTCTTCAGAAGGCTTATTTCCAATAGAGTACTAAATAGATAAACATATTTACGGCAGTGTCCCATATGGATAAGCTTCTTCAGGAAGCTTATTTACAACGGAGTACTAAATGAACATCCATTATATAATATATATTTATAACACTCCCCCTTGGATGTTCATTAAAAGATAATGTGCCTCATTAAAACCTTACTAGGAAAGACCTCGTGGGAAAAACGTTCTAGTGAAGGAAAAAGAGTACACATATTTAGTAATACGCATTGCTAAGTGCCTCATTAAAAACCTTATAAGGTAAACCTTGTGGGGAAAAACCTTAGTAAGGAAAAAAGAGTGCATCGCGTATTTTACTCCCCCTGATGAAAACCTTGTTTCAAATATTTGAGTCTCCGCATTCCAATCTTGTATACCATCTTCTCAAAAGTTGAAGTTGGCAAAGATTTAGTGAATAAATCTGCCGGATTGTCACTTGAACGGATTTGTTGCACATCAATGTCACCATTTTTCTGAAGATCGTGTGTGTAGAATAATTTTGGTGAAATGTGCTTCGTTCTATCACCTTTTATAAATCCTCCTTTCAATTGGGCTATGCATGCAGCATTGTCTTCGTATAAAATTGTGGGTCTTTTCTCACATTCCAAACCACATTTTTCTCGAATAAAATAAATTATTGATCTCAACCATACGCATTCCCTACTTGCTTCATGAATAGCTATTATCTCAGCATGATTTGAAGAAGTAGCAACAATAGATTGCTTTGTGGAGCGCCATGATATGACATTACCTCCATAAGTAAATACGTACCCGATTTGAGATCGGGCTTTATGGGGATCAGATAAATAACCTGCATCTGTATAACCAACAAGATCTGCACTATCTTTGTTAGCATAAAATAAACCCATATCAAGAGTTCCCTTTAAATATCGCAATATATGCTTAATCCCGTTCCAATGTCTCCATGTAGGAGAAGAACTATATCTTGCTAATAAATTAACGGAAAATGCTATGTCAGGCCTTGTAGCATTAGTGAGATACATTAATGCACCAATTGCACTGAGATATGGTACTTCGGGACCAACGAGATCCTCATTCTCTTCTGGAGGTCGGAACAAATCCTTATTCACTTCAAGTGATCGAACAACCATTGGTGTACTCAATAGGTGCGCTTTGTCCATGTAAAAGTGTTTTAAGACCCTTTCTGTATAGGCAGATTAATGGATAAAGATCCCATCTGCTAAATATTCAATTTGCAGACCAAGACAAAGTTTTGTCTTTCCAAGATCTTTCATCTTAAATTCTTTCTTAAGATATTCAATTGCCTTTTGGAGCTCTTCTGGAGTTCCAACAAGATTTATGTCATCAACATAAATAGCAAGTATAACAAATTCTGATGCCATTTTCTTTATAAAAATACATGGACAAATAACATCATTTATGTAACCTTCTTTCAGCAAATATTCACTAAGGCGATTACACCACATGCGCCCCGATTACTTTAAACCGTACAAACATCTTTGTAATCTGATCGAGTACATTCCTCGAGACTTTGAACTATATGCTTCAGGCATTTTAAATCCTTCAGGAATTTTCATGTAGATTTAATCAAATGAGTCATATAGATCATGACTTGCATTTAAATGGCTTGACATCTTCAGGTGTCTGGACTGCAGGTCCGATCCTCACAATCTTTTACAATATTGTGCACTATATTGTATCAAAGATATCGTCGACGATCATTCGTATCGGTTCCTAAACGACATAACTTGTTGAGATCTCATCACTTTTCTTATTTCAGGTACCTGAACTTCTTCTGGAGTTTGATGAAATGTTATGTCGTGGGCTTTTCTAGAGCTCATTTCCTCCTTATTATGATCATTTTAATCATTTGCTCCCGTCCTTTTCAAGGATTGCTACCTTTGGAACCGATTGGTCTACCACGCTTCATGCGTACAGTAAACGCCATCCTTCAGGGAATTTAATTTTAATAGGAGCATTCGCAGTTGAAATATGATATTTAATTTTGGATCAGCAAATGCTTCTGGCATTTGACTTGAATTATCTTCTGAGTGAGGATCATACAAATGATAATTCGATTCATATACTTTTTCAGTTGTTTATTCCATCCCCAAATGTTAGAAAAGCTAACATATATCCCCAATATTCTTTGGGAAACATATCCTTGTGCATTGTGGTAGAGAAATTAATCATATGCCACACATCAAAACATAATAGAAATATTTGGTTTCTGATCGTAAAACAATTGTGAGGGGAGGACTTATCATATATTATTGGTCTGATACATCAAGTACTTCTATATGCAATTTAGAAAATCTTAGACCAACACATGAGGCTTTGTTCTCATAAGCGATAGTTTAGCCATTAATAGGAGGTATTCGCTAAACTAGCTTGGATATAAACCAGCATCATCAAGATGAACTATCTTGATTTCATAATCTGAAATTTATGCTCTTAATTGATAAAAGCAATTTCAAATGCCAAACTGCAGGTTGACAATAATCGCACATGTAACCATCTCATATATGCATCTATAAGTGGTTCATATGATAGGTGAATGGGCCCGTATTCACCTTTTATATATTTCAGATTACGGTCTTAGTCCCAACTTTAGCTGGTATAATCAATTTATTATGAGAACAAGCAACACAAGAGAATTCTTGAAGAATCTTCTAGTTCTTCAGTATATGCTTATCTGAATTCTCAAATGGCAAATGAAAACTTCAGGTTTATCATGGCATGTGATATCTCTTAGTAAATTTCTGGTTTACTATAGCATAAACTTTTTCATTTGTAAACTTCTGATTTACCGTGGCTACTTTTGCATTAGCAGATTTCTGATTTACTATAGCTACTTTTGCCTCAGTAAAACTTCTGGGTTACTGTGACTGCTTTTGCATTAGTAAACTTCTAGTTTACCGTGATACATGATGTAGTACAAATTAAAGAATAAGGCGGGTAATTTCGCACATACATATTATTTTACCCCCTATGATTGTGGAAACATGAAGATTTTCAATCTTCCAATCATTTGTAGCTCAATATGATAACCATTCGTATTAGTAAACTTCCGGTTTACTACAGCATATGTTTTGACCATAATCATATAATATAAATGACATATTTGTATATAAGCTCTTCGAGAGCCTTCGTTTATTATCCACAATCTAACATTTATCAAACACTACTAGTTCCATGTGTCTTCTAGACAAGCAGTTAGCTCTTCAGGAGTTATTGATACATTTTGTACTATCAAATATTGCTCAGACACTTCTGGTATCATGAGAGAAAATCGTAATCCAATAAATAATATAAAGAAAATTATAAATTATAAATTATAAATGTAAGAAATTAAGAATTTCAGTAATTTTACCACCAACTTTGTGACAAATGTCTCCTTCAGGGAGAAATGCCATTAACATCTGAATATTTTATATCTAAGCGGCAACCACATAGTCAATACATCCTTCAGAGAAAAAATATGAGTTGTTATTTCCTTCGGGAAACTCAATAACTAACCATAATATATTAATGTGGTGCAGTAGAAAGCATTCTACAAGAATGCATTTGCCTTAGAATGATACTTAATAAAATATTCGAGATGTTTTATGTACAAAAGGTACGTGCGGCAATGATTTTATGCCACAAAATAATATTTATATCCTTTGTTATTCTAGCTCTTCAGGAGGTGAGTAGAGGTATTTCTTCATTCACTCCAGGGAATAAAAATGTGCATAAAAAAATAACTTTGAATAGCATTATTCTGTTTAAGCACAAAAAGACACACTTTCATAATATTTTCCTACTTCAGGAGGAAATTTTAATTGCGTTACTTCTTCAGGAGAAAATTTAAAATACGAAATATTGAGTATATATTCTCTCAATCATATTACCTCTTCTGGAGGTGAATTGTAATATATTTACATCAAGAGCGCGTTCATATATTGTCGCATACACTTCAGGGAATGAATTAATATTTATCAAAAGTTCTCATCCTTCAGGTAATGGAACATAATTATCTGAACGTGCATT
>ML325671.1:4446-46812 GCA_005239505.1 Nicotiana paniculata
TTTTTGATAAGGACTGATTCAATCTCTTGTTTTGTTAAGTCGTTGACTTTTACTCCAGTAGTGAAAGCAGTCACATGATCACGTGGGTCAGTTGTTCCATCATATTTGGGAACGTGGGGAATTTTAAATTTCTTGGGTATAGGCAAAGGTGCCGCACTTAGCTTTCAAGGTTGATGAGAATACCTATCAACATCAATGCCTTTGATAATAGGTGGTACACCAGGAATTTGTTCGATGTGATAGTTCTGCTCCTTCATCTGTTTCTGCATGGTTAGCAGTAAATTTTGTAATTTAGAGTTATTAGATATACCTGGTCTCGCTTCGAGAGATTCATTAGGAGTATCTCCTCTTCCTGAGTTTGCCAACCCAGATTGAGGATTTTCCAAGGTGATGGTATTATTGGGGGGTGGCGTTGTAGGTAACGCTGCCGGTAATCCCCTTTCAAATTCTTGAAAAGTTTGGCTCACATACTCTGCAATCATTTTCTTTACACGAACTTGTTCCACCGTTTGATCATTATCACCATTGTTGTTATTGGATCTTTCTAGGGATTGTTACCTTGAACCACGTGGGGTTCCTAAAAGCGATGGAACTGGGGTTCCATTCCTTTGCTGGTTGTTGTCGTTGGAGTTCGACATAGTTCAAAGGATATCACTTGAAAAGTAAACAAAGATTATCAGATTCCCAGTAACAGAACCAATTTGTTTAACCAAAGAATTAGATCCTTTGTCTAAATCTATTTCTAGGATGAACACGGGTTACTGATAATCAAGGAAATAGAGAAAAATGAATAATAGACAATATTGCAGAAATATAGAAAGGCGAGGTAAATTGTATTCGAGAATCAGATGCCTTTACAAGCTGTATTCCCCCCCTTATATATGATATTCCTTGATATAACGTACAACTCTTGCTATGATTGCTCATTAATGACTAATTATGACATTAATGAGGCGTTACAAAGGATAACGGTAATTGGAGTACGGTTACATAATGTTCGAGTAATCAATTGTGGGTTCTTGAATTTGCCCGTAGCTTTGTCCAGATTCATTCTGACCGTGCCTCTTCCCTGTTTTGATCAAGTTGAGTTTCCCGTGGCTGATAAGCTCGAGGGTTTATTGAATCGTGCCTCTTTGTTCCGTACCTCTTCAAAGAATCACATCCAGCTGTCGTGTTCTCTTGTGTCCACATAACTGGCTGAGTTTTTAAAAGCTGGCTTACGTGTGAAACTCTTTTTTACTAATACAATGTCTTTGTTCAAAGTGAACTTTATTATGATGGCATATTTGCATACATTTATGTTGACTTGAACATAAAAGCCTCATTTATTATCGTGGGAGACTCGACATGGATTTCTCGATCCTTTTTGTGTAAGAGAAGTATATGCATTTTTGAAGATCTCATTCAACACTGTTTGAAGTGTTTACGCTTGATACGAGCAATACAACTGACCAAGTTGAGATTGTGGTAAATAATGTGAGAATACTCTTAGAAATTTATCTCCCAAAGCAATCGATTGTTTGAATCAGTTATTATAATGTCAAGTCGGATTGACTAATCTTCAAGTATAAGTGATCTCCCTAGTGTTTGAGTTTTGAGGTATGAGAACTCAAACACTAGAATCATAATTTGACAGTCCCCAGTTTAATAATCTCGGATAGGATAGCCAGTTCCATTGTTGATGGACTTTCAAATGGTCCAATTACATCATAAAGATGGTACCGGAGCTCTTTCTTTATTTTTTACTCTGGCCGGGAACTACAGAGGTTCCAAAATATTGTCGAGGACCATGCGATATCTTGCCTTATTACTGGAGTAATTTTCACGGCTTTCTTTGTAGATTTCTCGCATCATATATTTTGTTTATTTGGTACATGTGGCATTTTAGCTTTTGGAGCCTTGAATATTCTCAAATATGATTCTCCTTCAATAAGGCAGTACCGGATGAGACACACTCAGAGTTGTCGAGAGCGTGTTTGTCTGTGGGTAAAGTCCCATTCTGCAAGTAATCAATGAAGTTATTATGCCAAAATTAAATTAGTCGGGCCTACCTCATTTTCATTCTAATTGATGATAAGTCAGGGATCGCCCAGATAAGGGATGACTTGACCATGATATTGTTTGATCCGGAAATTAAAATTCTCAATAAGAATTCGGAGTTTCTTCTGGAGTCAGTGATATTAGCAGTAGATCCGAGACTAGCACATCCGACTTGATTTTCTTGGGCTACATAGTTTTCTTGGATTTGATCAATCGTCAAATCAATACTTTTGCTCTGAGTCCCCAGCTAATTCAAGCATGTATCATATGCTTTATACTCATCTTTGTTGTTAGTAATAAACTAACTTTTGTGAAATCTAAATACTTTTTCTGATAGGGATTAAGCATTGTCCTTAACCAAGGACTTTTAATACTTGTGGACTTAATTGTGTACAAGGTCCAGATCCCAAGAACTATTTCAAAAATAACATGTAATTTGATTTCAGCTTCAGGTAATATGCTCAAGCAAAGATTAGTCATGAAATCTGCTAGACTAGTGTTTCTATGGCCGTATGTGGCTGATAAATAATATCATATTCCATAAGTTTGACTACTCATTTAGCTAGCCTTCCTGACAGTTCTCGTTTATGAAAATATTGTATAATGAAAATATAGTGGCTACGAGAATCAAATGTTATTGACAATAAAGCCTTAGATTTAGGGCAAGAGAAATTAATGCCAACTTCTCGAAATATAGAAATGCAATTTCCATGTCTAAGAGCATTCTATAACAGATAAGAGATTGTGTACCTTTCTCTGCTTGAATTAAGATTGCATTTACCGTGACATTCGAGATAATGTGATGTACTAACAATCATCTTTCTCCTCGAAATTTTGAAAGTGATGATGGGTTGATGTTAGCAACGAATCTGAATGATTTGACTTTTCGGACTAAACCTACCTTCGAGGTTCCATAACTTTATCTTTTATTATTTGGCTCTGGTTTTTTCTTTTGCTTGAACGGATTATACCGCGGGTCAATATTGAGCATATAAACCATTATCTCCGGTGGTACACCTGTTATGGTTACAATGGTGGCAAGCAAAGCAATTTGCATTAACACGTAAAAGTTGAATCAACTTGCCTTTAAACTCGGTGTCGAGTCTCGACCAACATAAACCTTCCTATTTGGGAAGCTAATGATAGTTTCTAGTTCTTCAACATTTGACCTCGTGGCTTTTGATTCTTTCGGTTCGATGATTGTATCCAAAATTATTTGTGTAATTGTCCACGGCTATTAATGAACCTTCTTCCTCGTAGTCTTCAATTATCCATCCCGCACCTATCTTTTCTTTTCCAGTTGTCAGGTGCGGAATTGTTGTAAACAATCTCGTGGGTGTTTTACCCCTGCTTTTCCTAACCTTCATTCTTCTCCTGTGGAAATTTTCAATTTTGCAAGGTGATTCCTTACCTGTTCGAGAAGGTTCGGATCTTTTTCAGCCCGTGAAGAAAATCCCGTATATCTTTGCTCGGACCTATTTTTGACTTTCATTTGAACATCCGTGCATTTTCCATTTAAAGCTCGGTGCTACATATCATTCTCGTGGGATAGTCGGGAATTCCTGGAGGTGTTCTATCCGCTCGTCTTGTTCCTTGATCTGTTTCTGTCAAGTTAGAACTAAATTGTGCAAATTAAAATTACCTGATGTACCTGAACTTCATGTCTCGGTAATGTCTGGCGTAGATTCTTTAATAAGTTTCGGTGCTAATAGTTGTGGTACCAATATGCCGATGTACATTCTCTATTTTTCTCTGTTTGTTGCTTATATATTAGTATCATGGCTATTATTGCCTTTTCCTTTCTCATGGTAAAGCCATCTCAAGCTTGGTTGTCCTCAACTGTGTTGATTGGCAAATTTCGGCCATGATGAAGGTTTAAACTGAAAGCAAGCAAATATCAACAAAAAATGTTAGTATCTTTGGTTGAATAGAAAATTTTCTTGAGTTACCGGTAACGGAACCAAACTGTTTAACCCAAAAAATAGTTTTCAAGGTCAAAGCAATAATGTTATGTGACGGGCCACAAGCAACCGATTCAATCCGAAAGATATAATTTTTGTTAATACAATGTGATAGAGAAGTGGAAAATAGATTCAATGACAGATAATATAATAAAAATAAAATAGAAAAGAAATAATTCTTATTGAATAATCCTTGATAGGATGTTGAGCCGAACAGAGCTTGAAGGGCCAAACTATGGCTAACTTGGGAGAAAGATGATACGAATTACAATGTCGAGAAGAAAGTTAGATCCCTTGATTGTGATAAAACTATGTCTATTTATAGGGATAAATCTTAGTAACCATTCTCCTTGAATAATAGATCCATTATGAGCATTTGCTAAACCCATCCATTACTTTTGGAAGACTTGTAACAACTGTGTAAATGCTGAAATTTCGTAACTGATGAGTTAATTTCGTAACTTATGAGTTAGTTCCATAACTAATGAGTTAATCCCGTGGCTGATGAGTTACTCCCGTACCTGTTGAGTCAATCTCGTGCCTGCTGAGTCAATATCGTGCCTGTTGAGTCAATCTCGTGCATGTTGAGTCAATCTTGCAATTTATTGCCTTGTTCTGACCACTACAATCATTTATTGCATTTATTGCACGTTACATAATTGATTTGTAACTGATGGAGTGATGATGATAAATCCTATATAATCCGGGATTAATTGATTGCTTCCTCATTTGTAATTATGAGATATTATCCCGCACCTGTTCCGAGCTATTTATGATGACCAGTTCCGAGGCTATCAGGCACGGTATGAGTATGTTTGGTCCCGGGGGTGTTTCACATATCATCTTATATGTCATTCCTTACTTTTCTCCAAGATTTGCTGACAAGTGCTTGTTTAACCAAAGAATTAGATCCTTTGACCAAAGCTATTTCTAGGATGAACACGGGTTGCGGATAATCAAGGAAATAATACTAAATAAAGAGAAACGAGTAATAGACAATATTGCAGAAATATAGAAAAGCAAAGTAGATTGTATTCGAAAATCAGATGTCCTTACAAGTTATATTTCCTTCCTTTATATAGGAGGTTTCTTAATATAACGTTTGGTTCTTGCAATAATTGCTCATTAATGACTAATTATTACATTAATGAGGCGTTACCAAGGGCAACCGTAACTGTTATGTGAAGGTTAGATAACATCTGGGCTTTTATTGGGGATTCTTGAATCTATCTGTAACTCTGTCTAGATTCACTCTGACCGTGTCCCTTCCTTGTCTTGATTAAAGCGAGTTTCCCATGGCTGATGAGCTCGAGGGTTTATTGAATCATGCCTATTTGTTCCGTACCTCTTCAAAGAATCACATCCAGCTGTCGCGTTCTCCTGTGTCCACATAACTGGCTGAGTTGTCAAGTGTTGGCTTATGTGTGAAATTCTTTTTTACCAATACAGATAGTCCCCCCACTTACCATATGTTTATCGATTAATATTTGGTAAGTGGATACTCATTTATGGCGGGAATATTTTTTCGTCGCTTTGCCTCGAAACATAGCATCTTTTTATGAACATAGGCGTCGTTTGTCACTTCCATTTAATGCTCATACCATGTGTCCTTATCGGATTGGTTCTGCATTTACTTGGCACCTTTTAGGGCTTTTTGCGGCTGCGTCAGTCCCGAAGTGACACCTTTAATTATGACTTTTCATCATTATTTTTCCTATTTTTGACGGTCGTCTTCAAGTATAAATGCCCTTCTTCCTTTCTTTACTTCCACGAAACATTTTATAACTTGTCTCCTTTATTTGTAAAGAATTTTCCATTGCCTTTGTAAACATGTCTTCATCAAATCAGCTTAAAAGAATAATAGATGTGGAAAACTTAACACCTTCTTCTGCCCCGACTAGGAGTCGGAAGGGTGGTAGATTAAGGAGTTTAGGATCCACTCCTTCTAGAGGTTCTTCTTCCTCTCATATAATTTCTCCTCCTTCCGCTAGGTCTTTTGTTTCTCCTAGGGCTAAGTCTTCTCGTTCTTCATCTAGAGTTAAAGACGATCATCTTCGCGAACCTAAAGTTGATGAAATTATTCCCGCTGAATTTGTCTTTACTAGGGAAAACCCAGTTCTTGTAGACCAGTCTTCTTCTTTAGACAGTGTTGAGAGGTATTCAACCCTTATTACTGAGGGCCATATTTCCCTGGTTCGTAGGGATTGTTCTTGGAGGTCTGATTTCCCTATTTATGTTCCGAACGGTAATCAAAGAATAACGTCTTATAAGACGGGTTATTCTTTTGTTTATACGTATCCTTTAACACTAGGTTTAGACCTCCTATTGATCCAGTCATAATCGAGTTCTGTCATTTCTTTGATATTTGTTTGGGACAAGTTGGTCTGCTTGTGTGGCGAGTGGTAGCGTGTCTTAGGAGTTTAGCTTCCTTAGCCTTAGTTCCTATTACTTTCAACCATCTTATTCATCTTTACTCTCCTGTCCTGTTTCGTCAAGGGGTTTTTACTCTGGCTGCTCGAAGTAAGAGAGTGTTGGTAACCCCTGATGATGACAAAGACAGAGGTTGGTACCTCCGGTATGTCGTTGTTCCCACGCTGGTTTAGTGGGTGAATAGAATCTTCCCTTCCCTGAGAAGTGGAATCGTGCACGTAAGTACATTTTTGGTTCGCATTTGTTTTTCTTTGAGATGTTTTATTAACACTGTATCTATTTCTTCTTCTTCCAGCAATCATGGGTACTGTTGAGAATGTCTCCAGTATCCGTGACTGGGTAGAAAAGTTGTTGTTTGTCGCTCCATTAGAAGAAAGGTCTTGGAAGTACTTCACTGGGAAGTACGGTTGGCATGTAAAGACCCACGGTAAGTGAAGTTTTTTACTTCTTTTCTTGCTAGAGCCTTCTTTTAATCTCGTTTAATCTTCCCCTTTTTGACAGGGGTTTCTGCCCGTGGGGTGTCTACTTCGTCTGTTCTTAAGATGTCTATGGACCAGTCCCAAGAGATTATTGTTAGTTCGTCTTCCGCGAAGAGGAAAGTCGGTGAGTCCCGTTCTGAAGAAAAAGAAGAAGAAAATGAGGGTGCTTTGGTGCACAGGTCACGGAGAAGGCGGGTGGTTTTGGACGACGAGTCTACACCCATGACTTTGCCTTCCGTGTCTGCACTTAGACCCTTAACCTCTGAAAACATTTCAAAGTCCCCTGTTCATGATTCTGTTGAGTACTTGTTCCATGAAGGTTTTGATCTTGCTCCTGATGATGTTCCTTTAGCTACTGTTTTTCCTGACTCTTTAAGAGAAGATGTTTCATCGGTTCCTCGTGTTTCCTCCACTCCTTTAGCTATTAAGGTTTCTGCCGTATCTTTACCTGTGGTTTCCTCAATTCTTCAATCTTCCGTGCCTGCTATTTTGCCCGTGACTTCTTCAGTTCCCCAACCATCAGTGCCTGTTGTTGTCCCATCCGTGCCTTCTTCTATGCCTTCCATGAGGGAAGTAGGGTCTTCCAGCAGGGAGATGCAGAGGGTGATGATAGAGTTTCCAGCTGAGGGAAGTCTTTTCAAGAAGACGGGTGAGCCTGAGGTATGGCTCAAACCCTTGATAGGTCCCACGGAGAAAACCAAGCTAGCTAGCCATACTACCCTTACTTGGGCCAATGAAGTGGTGCATACCTCCTTGAAGGTACGGTTCAATTCTATTTCCACATTTGAATTTTACCATGTCTAAATAATTTATCATATCTAATTGGTTTGCTTCTTGTAGATCAACCTTATTGGTATGGAGCTTATGAAGAGAATCTCGAATTCGGATCAGGAAACAAGAGACTTGCAGGCTGATCTAGGTAATCTAAGGGCACAATATGACAACTTGAGAATTGATATGGACGCCTTAGAGGAGGAGAGGAATACCTTGAAAAGTCAACTGAGGATTACGACAATGGAACTGGCGATGGAGAAGGCTTCTTCAAACCAGGCTGATAAGGATAAGAGCATTCTGGAATCCTCATTTGCTGAACAACTGTCTCAAGCCTCGGAGGAGATCAGGAACTTGAAGGATTTGCTAGGGCAGAAGGAGGTATATTCTGGCGAGCTCGTACAATCACTCTCCCGGACCCAAGAAGAACTGCGTAATGCATTAAATAGAGTCCAAATTTTGGAGGAGTCGATCGTACCTCTGAGGGATGCCCATGAAGATGCTGAAGCGGAGAAGGATGGGTTAAAATCCGAGCTTCAAATTTAGGCAAAAGATTATAATGATCTTGAAGAAGCGGTTGCTGTTGATGTAAGTTGGGCATATATGAATTCTTGCCTTGATACATTGACAGATATGAGTCAAGAAGGTTTCGACCTCAGCGCTACAATAGCTAAAACCAAAGAGGCTTTGGAGAAGACTCAACAAGGTCTTAATCTTTCTCCATATGATGGTGAAACTTCTGCCGCTCGTGCCTCTTCGCCTCAAGTTGCTCCCGTTCCTCCTGTTAATGAAGAAGTCATCCCTCCTCCACAAGAAGATTAAAGTATTGGTTCTCCTTGTTTTTTTTTTGGATTGGTGGTTACCCCCAGCTCCATCGGGGGTAAATTTGGATCTTTGAAGTCCCCAACTGACAACTTAGGGGCACAAAAATGTAATTATTATATGCGGCTAAGTACTAGTTAGTACTTAGTTCTTACTTAGCCGCTCTTTTTGATATGAATGCAATTTATGACTTTTTTGTTTCGAGCTTCTGTTTTGCTCTTAAGTCTTTTGCATGTCTTGCTTTTTGAGGTTTTTAGTTTTACCTCTAAACTTTCGCATGAAAATGCTAAAATCACTCGAACCTTTTTATAGTAGGCACGGTGTTTGTACAAAATATAAGCCTTTGTTTATGATAGGCTTTATTTATAAGATAGGGCCCTTTTTGATTGATGCTTAATGAAGAAGACGTTTCAACTTCATAGTAATGCAATAGAGTGATAGGAATTTTTCACCTGTTTAGAAATTCTTCTAAGGGAAGTTTTTTGTTTGAACTTCCACGACATTTTACATGTGTTTACGATTATCGTGTAAGACTCATGTTGCAACTGTTTTTATTTAACAGGTTTGACATACACTTGTATTTCGTAACTGTTTTTCATAGGTAACAGTTTTTTCGAGTAAATATAAGGGAGCAACTATTTTTCATTAGTAACAGTTATTATAAGAATTGGGGTTTTTACCCGCAACTGTTTTTGTTGGAAACAGTTTTCTAACTAGTACGAGGGAAATGTTTTCTTATCCATAACTATTTTATTTGATAACAGTTTTCGGAACAAATACAATGATTTTGCTCTTTCATCCATAACTTTATTTGATAATAGTTTTCTATATGAGTACAAAGATTTCGTAACTGTTTTTAATCATAACAGTTTTTGAATGAGTACACTGATGATGATCTTTTACCCTTAACTGTTTTTGTTACAACAACTTTGAATAAGTATAAAGATATACATTTCTTCCTCGTGACTAATATTTTGCCTTTCAACCTAAACATGTTCGAAGGTTTTTTGCATTTTTGCATTAGGCTTTGTATTTGGATGACGCTTTTGATCTCCTTCGATTCTGCTTGTATCACTTGTCTTGTTGGGTAGATGGGTGTTCAGGCTCGAGCTTTTGACTTTCTGATAGTCTTTTTTGCTTCGTCTTAGCCTTCCATATTGTATAGTCCCCCAAGTGTTTGAGCTTTGAAGAATGAGATCTCGAGCACTTGATTATTCCTTCCTTGTGGTCCTTTTCCTGAAAAGGAAAAACATTCCGGACTCGAAGGTATATAGTTTCTTAGATGATGACTGCTTAACCCTTTTAAAACGTCCATCAGTAAGTGTAACCCTAGACCGGGAATTGTGTTATTTGCTCACGTCTTTGCATGTCTAATATCATCATATAGTGATGAGTTAACTTTATGCCTATCATCTAAAAAATTTAGTAAAATTTTTAAATGTTCAAAATAAAATCGAACGTGTGATACCATACCGGGGGTACTTCTTTTCCTTAGAAGTGATACTTCTTCAGGTGAATGGCGTTCCATCTTGTTGGTAGAACTCTGTCGTCCATAGCTTCCAATTCATAGGCGCCCTTCCCAACTATGCCTCGGACTTTGTAGGGTCCTTCCCAGTTTGGATTTAGCTTTCCTGCGCCTGCTTCCTTTGTTGATTGAAAGACTTTTTTTGGGACGAAGTCCCCAATCTTGAAGTACCAAAGATGGGCTTTGCGGTTATAGTAGCGCTCAGTTATTGTTTTTGGGCTGCCATCCGTATTAATGCTGCTTCCCTTCGTGGTCCAGATTAGTCCTTAATTCATCGTCGTTTGCTTCTCCCGTAGCTGTCATGAACCTTATGCTTGGCTCGCCGATTTCCACAGGTATTAAGGCTTCTAAACCATAGACAAGTGCGAACAGGGTCTCTCCCGTGGATATTTTTGAAGTTGTTCTGTATGCCCATAGCACCGCTGGTAACTCGTCAGGACAATTTACCTTGGCTTTATCTAGTCGCTTCTTCAGGTTGCTGACGATGATTTTATTCGTTAATTCTGCTTGACCATTAGCCACGAGATGATATGGTGTTGAAGTGATCCGTTTGATTTGCCAGCTTATGAAGAATTCTGTGATTTGCGAGCCTATGAATTGTGGGCCATTATCACACACGATCTCCCTTGGTATACCAAAGCGACATATTATGTTTCGCCATAAGAAGCTTTTTACTTCCTTTTCTCACACCTGTTTGAATGCTCCTGCCTCTACCTATTTTGTAAAGTAGTCGGTTAATATAAGCAAAAGTCGTACCTATCCCTTAGCCGGGGGAAGAGGTCCTACTATGTCCATACCCCATTTCATAAAGGGCCATGGTGATATAACTGGATGTAGTAATTCTGCTGGTCGATGCATGTTATTGGCGAACCTTTGGCACCTGTCGCATTTAGATACGAAGTTCTCGGCCTTTTCTTTTATCTTGGGCCAATAATACCCAGCTCTGATTAAGGTTTTTACCCAAGGATCTTGCTCCTGTATGATTTCCATAGTGTCCTTCATGGACTTCTTTCATCACAAACTCCGTTTGGTTAGGTCCGAGGCATTTAGCTTGGGGTCCTCAAAACATCTTGTGATAAAGTGAGTTGCGAATAAGGCAGTACCGTGCAGCTTTGCGGCGAAGTGCTTGAGCTGCTTTCCTGTCTTCAGGTACGGTGCCATATTGCAAAAAATTAAGAATTTCGTTTCTCCAGTCCCAGGTTAAGTTGTTGAAAGTTACCTCATTCTTGTACTGGTCGATCGTTGAGTGGAATAGATGGACGACAATTGCATTACCTTTGTTTATTACTTCCGAGACTGCTGCGAGGTTAGCTAATGCATCTGCTTCTGCATTTTCCTCTCTAGGTATTTGTATTACCTTCCATGTTTTGAATTGTCTCACAAGCTCTCTTGCTTTTTTAAGATACTGTTGCATTCGAGTCTCTCGAGCGATGTAAGTCCCCTGCATCTGATTTACGACCAGTTGGGAGTCCCTGTTGATTAGATTTGCTCGATTGAGAGTTCCCGTGCGAGTTCAAGCCCTGCAATAACAACTTCGTACTCTGTTTCATTTTAGTTATAGGATAACACTTGATAGCTTGCCGTGTCTTTTCACCCGTGGGCGTTATTAAGACTATGCCTAAGCCGACATATTTATATTTGAGGAGCCATCGGTGAATAGGGTCCATAGGCCCGGATTAGCACCGTTAAAAAGTTGTAACTCTTTTTCTACTTCAGGGATAATGTTATTACTAAAGTCAGCAACAAAATCAGCTAGTATTTGAGACTTAATTGCAGTCCTAGGCTGATAGATTATTTCATGCTCACTTAATTCTATGGCCCACTTGGCTAATCTTACTGACAATTCTTGTTTATGCAGAATATTTCTTAAAGGAAGTCACAACGGTGATTGGGTAACATTGAAAATATGGTCGTAATTTTCTAGATTCCATTATTAAAGCTAAGGCTAATTTTTCTAGATGTGGATATCTAGTTTCAACATCTAGCAAAGTTTTACTTACATAGTAGATAGGTGATTGCTTACCTTTTTCTTCTCTTACCAGTACTTCACTTACAACAATTACTGGAACAATCAGGTAGATGTACAATCTTTTCCCTTCTTTTGGCTTTGAAAGCAACAGTGGTTTCGATAGATAAATCTTCAGATTCTTGAGGGCTTGCTGACATTCTTCAGTCCATTCGAACTGATTCTGCTTTTTGAGAACTGAGAAGAATTTAAAACTTTTTTCGGAAGACTTAGAAATAAATCTTCCCAAAGCTGCTATTCTCCCTGTTAGTCTTTGAACTTCTTTTTTATTTGTTAAAATATCAGGTATTTCTTCTATAGCCTTAATTTGAGCGGGATTTACCTCTATTCCTCTGTTCGATACAAGAAAACCTAAAAATTTACCTGATTGCACTCCAAAAGCGCATTTTTCTGGATTTAGCTTCATATTATACCTGCGTAAAATATCAAAAGTAGTAGAGAGATGCTGGAAATGGTCTTCCGCTTGTGTTGATTTTACCAACATATCATCAATATAAACTTCCATCGTCTTTTCAAGATGTTCTTGGAACATTTTAGTCACTAACCTTTGATAGGTGGCTCCAGCATTTTTCAAGCCAAAAGGCGTAACTTTATAACAGTAAGTCCCCCTGTTTATAATGAAGGAAGTTTTTTCCTAATATGAGGGATCCATTTTAATCTGATTATAACCAGAATATGCATCTAGAAAGCTTAATAACTCATGACCTACAGTGGCATCAATCATTTGATCTATATGTGGTAATGGGAATGAATCTTTGGGGCACGCTTTATTTAAATCAGTATAATCTACACATACCCTCCATTTGCCATTTTTTTTAGGTGTAACGACCCGACCGATCGTTTTAAGCTCTAGCGCGTCGTTCAGCGAATTGAGCCCGTGAGCAACTTCGTTCAGGTATTATGACCCATGGGCGTGGTTGGAATTGAATTTCAGGAAGTTTAGAGTTGGTTTGGAAAGAAAATTCTCATTTCAGAAGCCTTGAGTTGGTGAAATCAACTAAGATTGGAATTTTGAGTAAACGATCTCCGAATCAGGATTTGAAGGTTCCAACAAGTTCGTATGATGATTTCGGACTTGGGTGTATGGCCGGATCGGGTTTTGGGTAACCCGGGAGCGTTTCGGCGTATATTATGGAAGTTAGCATTTTAGAAGGATTTCATAAATTTGGGGTTGGAGTGCATATCAGTGAGGTTGATGTCCGTTTGGGATTCCGAGTCTTGGGATAGATCCGTATGGTGATTATGGAGTTGGGAGCGCGATCGTAAGTGAATTTGGATGTCCGGAGGTCATTTTGAAGTCATTTGGCTAAAGATAGAAATTTGAAGGTGTTTGAGAAATCCGGCCGGAAGTGGAAGTTTTGATATCAAGGTCGGAATGCGATTCCGGAAGTTGGAGCAGGTCCGTAATGTTGAATAATACTTGTGTGCAAAATTTGAGGTCAATCGGACATGATTTGATAGGTTTCAGCATCAGATGTAGAAGTTTGAAATTCTAAGTTCTTAAAGAATTGGATTTGAGTGCGATTCATGATTTTGGCACTGTTTGATGTGATTTAAGGGCTCGAGCAAGTCCGTGTCATGATTTGGGACAAGTTGGTATATTGGACGGGGACCCGGGGCCTGGGGTGGATTCCGGGTGTTTAACGAATCAAAGTTGAATTTGGAAAAGGGCTGGTTTCTGCTATAATCTGGTGCAACCGCACCTACGAGTCTTTGCCCACAGGTGCGGAGCCGCAGGTGAGGCTTGGGAGTCGCAGGTGCGAGTGTGGCTTGGCTTGGCTTGGCTGGGAACCGCAGGTGCGATGGATATTCTGCACCTGCGAAGCCGCAGGTGCGGGCAGTGGGGGCGCAGGTGCGATTTGGCCGAAATTGAGAGAAATCGCAGGTGCGGGGATTTGGTCGCACCTGCAAGATCGCAGGTGCGGAGGAAGGACCGCAGGTGCGGAAAATGCCTGGGTAGAATGTTTTAAAAATCGATTTGACCCATTTCTCTCTCATTTTTCTTTTGGTTGAGACGAATTTTGGAGATCTTTTCAAGGGGGATTTCACCAAGCATCAAGAGGTAAGTTGTTCTACTTGTTTCTAAGGTTAAATACAAGATCTTGCATGGATTTTTGAGCATGAAATTGGTAGGAAAATTGGGAAACTTTGAAGAAACCTCGAATATGGAAATTTGGATTTTTAACCACGAATTGAGCATGAATATTGTTACAAATTATATATTTGAGTTAGTAAGGCTGTGGGTAGAATGTATCTTCGAGAATTTCGGATTTCCGGGCACCTAGGACCGAGGGCATTTTGGTCATTTATCTGAGCGGGTTTGGGAAAGTATATAATCTGAATTTGTTGTGAGTATTAGGATGAATATTCATTGCTTTGTCATTTATGTGGTAGTTTCAGAGCGTTGTGCGTCCGTTGGGATAATCGCAAGGGATTGGAAGCTGCTGTTGGAATTCCAGAGCGAGGTAAGTCTCCTTTCTAACTTTGTGAGAGGAAAACGTCCCCCCTAGGTGAATTAATTCAGTATATGATATTATCTTCGGGGGCTACGTACGCACGAGGTGACAGGAGTCCGTGCGTAGCTACTATTATGCCATGTCCGGGTAGCCTAGAACCCACTAGCATGCCTTATGTGTGTACATGTAACCCTGCCTGTAATATTAAACTGCTATGTCTGAAAACGTAATTGAATGTTTAAAAAGAAAACTAGAGTTCATATTGTTAACCTTCTAAAAGAAAATTATTTCCGCTGTGAATATATGTGTACCTGGACTAGATTGTATCATGGAGTACTACTAAGCTGGAAAAATGAGTTTCAAACACAAGACTTCAAAACCTATATTTCATGTTTCTCTTAATAAAGACTTTACCATTTTCCTGAAAAAATGGTTTTCTTGATAAAATACGAATTTATTATGTGGATATGTGTAACTTCGGGTGCCTGAGTCGCTCGAGTAATTCACGAGCAGGAAGACCCTTTATTTGTGTATGTATTCTTATGAGCACCTGAGTCGCATGTATGATTTGCGAGCAGGCTAGCCGTATTGTATTGAGAGGTGCATTTTGGGACGGGCTGATCGATCCTCGGCAGTGCACAAAGAGGACTATTATATTGAGAGACACACTTTTGGGACGGGCCGATCGATCCTTCGGCAGTGCATAGAGAGATTGAGAGATGCACTTTTGGGATGGGTCGATCGATCCTTTGGCAGTGCAAAGAGAGATTGAGAGATGCAGTTTTGGGACGGGCCGATCGATCCTTCGGCAGTGCGTAGAGAGGTTGAGAGATGCACTTTTGGGACGGGTCGATCGATCCTTTGGCAGTGCAAAGAGAGATTGAGAGATGCAGTTTTGGGACGGGCCGATCGATCCTTCGGCAGTGCGTAGAGAGGTTGAGAGATGCACTTTTGGGACGGGTCGATCGATCCTTTGGCAGTGCATAGAGAGGTTGAGTATCTTATGACTCTGGTAGGTTGCCTTACCCTTGTGTGCGCATGACTATTTGGTACTCTTCTATTGGTATTGGCTTGATATGTATTTGGGAAAAAGAAAAGTGTACATTGTTGTTTATTTTCAATGGTTACCTGGATTTCTGTACTTGATATGTACTAGTTGCTCACTGTCTTACATGTCTATTGTATTTCATGATATTCTGTCATATGTTGTATTGTCTGACCTTAGTAGGAGTCTAATTTTCCCCTTCGTCACTACCTCTCTGAGGTTAGGCGGGCGACTTACTGAGTACACGTTGTTTTTGCACTCATGCTGCACTTGTTGTGCATTTTATTGCACAGGTACTCTCATAGCAATGTGGAGGATATAGAGACTTAGGCGAGCTGCATCATCCGGAGGCGATCCGCAGCTGAAAGAGTCACCTTCATACTGTATTTATTCATTTTTAAATTCCCTTGTCCAGTTGTATTTCGGACAAGCTTGAAGTGATTGTATATCTTCTTAGAAATTGCTCATGTACTTGTGACACCGGGTTCTGGGGACGTGTTGGGATTTATTTCATTAAACTGAATTGATGTGATGTTGTATTTAATTTATACTAAAATTTATTTTTTTGATTATGAAATTCAAGAAAAGGTAACGATTTCGAAAATGTTAAAACTGGAAAGCATTTCAATTAATTAATGGTTTGACTTGCCTGACCTTGTGTCCGGCGCCATCATGACCTTAGGGATTTTGGGTTGTGACAACATGGTATCAGAGCGCTAGGTTCCCGTAGGTCCCATGAGTCATGAGCAAGTCTAGTAGAGTCTTGCAGATCGGTACAGAGACGTCTGTACTTATCTTCGAGAGGCTACATGGCTGTTAGGAGTACATCCCTTCTTGATTCTTCATCATGCGAGTTGATTCCTTTGAGGCTTATGCCTAAGTTCATTCCTACTCAATCTTACGCGTCGCGAAGAGCTTACTATGGATCAGGAATTTGAGGAATGGAAACGGTGCTACGAATGTAATTCGAGATGCTTCCATGTGTAAATAGTCGTGGTTATTGTTAGGGCCCGGCGAAGGGGTAACATGTTGTTTAAGCTCAGTAGCTGTGTTTGTGGGAGCCTTAAGGCTGTGATCAGTTAGTGATGATGTTTGAAATTGATCGTCACGCGGTGTCGATATGATGATAGAACGTTTGTCCGTATGTTGGGGAAGATGAATGGTTTGAAGGGAGGTCTTCTCAGAGTGTGATTTCGAGATTTCAGTGCTTTTGTTCCGGCAGAGGGAAGGCATTTGGAGTATGAATGGCTCGGTTGGGAGTGATAAAGTTGTAAGACTTGGTGTCTTCAAGGGAGATGGGGTATGCACCTGTGACGTGTAGTTGCCGTCGTTGATCGAATGGAATGTCTTAGGTTTGTCGGTGCTATGGTTTATTCGGTTGCGTGGGGTCAGAGTATTGAAGAATGTGGTTGGCAAAGAATGATCCTGGAATGAGGCTAGGCGGTGGTTCCATTTCTAGGAGGCCAGGTGTAAGAAGCGGAAGTCGAGCAGTCGCAAAGTGGGGGAGCGACAGCACAACTTGGAATTTGAAGATATTTGTCACGCATTAATGGGTGTCCATGAGGAGCGGACAGACTAGTAAGTTGGTGAATGAAGCAGGGCGTAGGATGGGGTATTGAAGTCGCAGAGAGCGTGCATTTCAGCTTCGTTGGGAGGTTCCAGCGGGTGATTTCTATAGGTGGGTTATCTTCTCGGGATAGGTTAGCAATGGCGGGGTTGGCAGGTTCTGTGAGGGGTCCTAGTGGCTAGTCGGTAGGAGATAGAAGGTGTGAACGACGCTAGAGAATTCGAGTAATCAGGGAGTGCTAGCAAGGGAATTTGGAAGATTTGGACGGATTGGCTGAGCTAGATCGTGTTGTCAAAGGAGGAAGGATCTCAGCAGGGTCTAGAGTGGTGCAAGGAGTAGCTTCGGGTTAAGTGGGGGAGTCCCACTATCTACAGTTGGGTTGTAGGATTGTCTTCGCCTGGGGTTGAGTATTCTTCGGCGTATTGGCAAGTTATTTCAGCTAAGGAAAAAGGAGTAAAAGGGTAATTGTGCGTGGGATTTGATTATGTGCAAAATTTGGCCCTATAGGATCAGGGTTAGGCTTTGGAAGATTAAGAATTTATGCTTAAGGCATGGGCAAGTTGTAAGGATGGTGACTCAGTCACGTGTTTCATCGAAAAAGGTGTTCCTTTGCTAGAAGAGCCTTGGGGATTGATTGTATTTGGGGCCAGTCAGAGTGGGTGACTCTCAATAGCAGTCCTAGTGAGTTCAAAAGTTAAAGAATGCGGGGCAGCAGTATTATCGAGAATCAAGCTTTTGTAGAGTAATCTCTGAGAGGAATGAGGACGATTTGAATGTTCTATGATATGTTTCAGTATACAAGATGATATTGGAGGAGGGAGAGAAATAGACTCCGGGTTGAAGAAAAGATTATCAGAAGGGTATGAGACGGGTTGCGGGATTCAGACAGCATAGTCTCGTGAATCAAGGTCACTCGGGATGAGTGAGGTTTGAGTTTGCTATGAGTTGAAGGAAGTTGTTATTGTTCCTGAGGCAATTAATGATGATTAAAAGAAGAAAGATTGATTAGCCATGGTTGAAATGGCACATTTGCGGCAGTGATCAGTTCCTTTGATGTTATTTGGTTATGCATGTGGTTTGTGCCAGTGTGTGCGGGGCTTGTCGGTTGTCTTAACGGATTTTATGAGGGAGCATTTGAGTGTTATGCCCTGTCAGGTATAGGCGGATCCCGGAAGGGTTATGGCGGTATAGAATACCGCTTAAGATTTGCAATGATTTGAGTGATAATGGGAATTCACTGGTGTGTTGAGGTGGTACTCCTGAATTGAGTTGAGTAAAAGGTTTCTATATGATGAAATTTTCACCGTATTAAAGGTTCAGCAGTTATGATGAAATTCTTGCGCTACCTCATGTTAGTATGCTAAGTGCGGGAAGCAGCATGTAACTAGGAGTAAGAATCGAGATTTAGGTCCTATTCTTATAAAGATGTCATGAGCTCGGAAGAGCAAGGCAAAGTGATTTGAAAGTTCAGGGTAAGCTGGTGTTATCTTCAGTGTCACCTGAGATTGATATTCGGTGAAAGAGGCTTTGTACCCTGGTCATAGATTCTTGAAGTGTCTTGCGGCCTTAGTATGGTCGGTGTTATGGATGTGCAGACTTGTTGCCTTGTGTGGAAGGTCGTGGAAGCATGACTGCGAAAAGATTATAAGTGCGACATGTAGTCACTTGATGGAATTCAGATTTGGACCGAGTATAAAGAAGTGCAATATTGCTTAATCAAGAATTTACGCCTGGAGGGCGTTCAGTTTAGTTGATTATGTATTATTGGGTGTTAGTCCCGGTGTTGATGGTTGTTCTCGGGTATTATGAGAAAAAGTGGGTTAACGTGGACCCAGGTGAGAGCTATTAGCTTAGCTGGTGCGAGTAAGGTAGCTCGATGTTTGTAGATGGACTTAAATATGATTAAGGGCTCCGTATGAGCCAGGCATGTTCCTTTCAGTAGAGCGCTTTTCACGGAGAGGTATTTGAACATCGGGAGTTGTTCCGTCTTCGTCGAATTTATATGTTATTGTGGTTGTGTCGTACGAGTTGTGAAACGACTTGATAATTTCCTATGTGTTGAGGTCCCGCGTGGTGGGGATCTTATGTGAGCAAGATAGCTATTGAGATATAGAGTGTATATATATATATATATATATCGCACCTCAGTTGTGCTTGAGTTATGTAGCCTACGACTTTATCAGTCTCCCCAGGATGGTATTATGCACTTAGCGTGCTTATGGTCGATATTCAGTAAATTGTAATAGTGAGCAAATCAGCTCTGTATATATTTCTTTACGTGAGTTTTATGTTATGTGGATCGGGTGGCACGCCGCCACAGTAATGTTATTTGGGATCGGGTAGCACGCCGCCACATGTATGTTATTTGGATCGGGTTGCACGCCGCAACAGTGTGATGATGAGTAAGGTTGCTATCTTTATTTTCTTATGTTTTAATTCCTATTTTCTGGTAAGAACCCATATTAGTTGTGTGAGCTGAGTAGTTCCGTCCTGAGTCATTTCTTATAATCATGTTCGAGTTATACCTATTGGGCGATGTGGTATCATGTGAGGCTGTTGGTCATGTTGGGATGGTTTGTTGTCTGAGCAGTTCGTACTAGGTGAAACGAGATTATCGGACCAGGGATCAGTGCGATGAGGTATTCAAGGATTTGTTAACTCTGCAGTTGAGTATGAATTTCTGCACATTTCCTCTGTTGTGGTGGTGTCGTCAGCATTATAGCAGGGTGTATGTATAATTGTTATGAGGTGCATCAGGTTCATGGACCTTGGCTATTAAGGTTCAGGGAGCGTCATTATGGTGAGATAATGAGTTGTGCGGTGCATGGTGCCAATTCAGCAAGGGTATGCAGTTATGATCGGGTATATCGTGTGGTAGTTGATATGATGTTTATATGTTGGAACTAGGCTTGGCAGAGAAATTTCAGGTGTTTGAATGAATTCTGAGCTTACTATATGGATAAATAAGAAATCTCCATATTAGATCAAGCTATTGTGCTCGACTGGGTTGTGGTAGCACGGGCAGGTGCCCGAGATGTTAAACAGTGATTTCAGACAACTCCAGAGCAGTTCTTAGCACGTTTAAGGACGAACATCGGTTTAAGTGAGGGAGAATGTAACGACCCGACCGGTCATTTTGAGCTCTAGCGCGTCGTTCAATGGTTTGAGCCCGTGAGCAGCTTCGTTTCAGGTATTATGACCCGTGGGCGTGGTCGGAATTGAATTTCAGGAAGTTTAGAGTTGGTTTGGAAAGAAAATTCTCATTTCAGAAGCCTGAGTTGGTGAAATCAACTAAGATTGGAATTTTGAGTAAACGGTCTCCGAATTAGGATTTGAAGGTTCAAGTAGGTTCATATGATGATTTCGGTCTTGGGTGTATGTCTGTATCGGGTTTTGGATAACCGGGGAGCGTTTCGGCGTATATTATGGAAGTTAGCATTTTAGAAGGATTTCATGAATTTGGGGTTGGAGTGAATATCAGTGAGGTTGATTTCCGTTGGGGATTTCGAGTTTAGTGATAGCTCCGTATGGTGATTCTGGAGTTGGGAGCACGATCGGAAGTGAATTCGGATGTCCGTAGGTCATTTTGAAGTCATTTGGCTAAAGATAGAAATTTGATTGAGACGAATTTTGGAGAGCTTTTCAAGGGGGATTTCACCAAGCATCAAGAGGTAAGTTGTTCTACTTGTTTCTAACGTTAAATACAAGATCTTGCATGGATTTTTGAGCATGAAATTGGTAGGAAAATTGGCAAACTTTGAAGAAACCTAGAATATGTAAATTTGGATTTTTAACCACGAAGTGAGCATGAATATTGTAACAAATTATATATTTGAGTTAGTAAGGTTGTGGGTAGAATGTATCTTCGAGAATTTCGGATTTCCAGGCACGTGGGCCCGAGGGCATTTTGGTCATTTCTCCCAGCAGGGTTGGGAAAGTATATAATCTGAATTTGTTGTGAGTATTAGGATGAATATTCATTGCTTTGGCATTTATGTGGTAGTTTCGGAGCGTTGTGCGTCCGTTGGGATCATCGGAAGGGATTGGAAGCCGGTGTTGGAATTCCAGAGCGAGGTAAGTCTCATTTCTAACTTTTTGAGGGGGAAACGTCCCCCCTAGGTGAATTAATTCAGTATATGATATTATCTTCGGGGGCTACGTACGCACGAGGTGATAGGAGTCCGTTCGTAGCTACTATTATTCCATGTCCAGGTAGCCTAGGACCCACTAGCATGCCTTATGTGTGTACATGTAACCCTTCCTGTAATATTAAATTGCTAATATGTCCGAAACGTAATTGAATGTTTAAAAAGAAACTAGAGTTCATATTGTTAACCTTCTAAAAGAAAATTGTTTCAGCTGTGAATATATGTGTACCTGGACTGGATTGTTTCATGCAGTACTACTAAACTGGAAGATTTCAAAACCTATATTTCATATTTCTCTTAATAAAGACTTTACCATTTTCCTGAGAAAAACTGTTTTCTTGGTAAAATACGAATTTATTATGTGGATATGTGTAACTTCGGGTGTCTGAGTCGCTTGAGTAATTCGCGAGCAGGAAGACCCTGTATTTATTTATGTATTCTTATGAGCACCTGATTCACATGTATGATTCGCGAGCACGCTAGCCGTATTATATTAAGAGGTGCACTTTCGGATGGGCCGATCGATCCTCGGCAGTGCACAAAGAGGATTATTATATTGAGAGACGCACTTTTGGGACGGGCCGACGGATCCTTCGGCGGTGCGTAGAGATATTGATAGATGCACTTTTGGGACGGGCCGATCGATCCTTTGGCAGTGCATAGAGATATTGAGAGACGCACTTTTGGGATGGGCCGATCGATCCTTCGGCAGTGCGTAGAGAGGTTGAGAGATGAACTTTTGGGACGGGTCGATCGATCCTTCGGCAGTGCATAGAGAGGTTGACTATCTTATGAATCCGGCCGGTTGTCTTACCCTTGTGTGCGCATGACTATTTGGTACTATTCTATTGGTATTGGATTGATATGTATTTGGGAAAAAGGAAAGTGTACATTGTTGTTTATTTTCAGTAGTTACCTGGATTTCTGTACTTGATATGTACTCGTTGCTCACTGTCTTACATGTCTATTTTATTTCATCATATTCTATCATATGTTGTATTGTCGGACCTTAGTAAGAGTCTAATTTTCCCCCTCGTCACTACCTCTCTGAGGTTAGACGGGCGACTTACTGAGTACACGTTGTTTTTGCACTCATGCTGCACTTGTTGTGCATTGTATTGCACAGGTACTCTCATAGCAATGTGGAGGATTCGGAGACTTAGGCAAGCTGCACCATCCGGAGGCGATCCGCAGCTGGTAGAGTCACCTTCATACTGTATATATTCATTTTTAAATTCCCTTGTCCAGTTGTATTTCGGACAGGCTTGAAGTGATTGTATAACTTCTTAGAAGTTGCTCATGTACTTGTGACACCGGGTTCTGGGGATGTGTTGGGATTTATTTCATTAAAATGAATTGATGTGTTGTCGTATTTAAGTTTTATCTACAATTTTTTTATTTGATTATGAAATGCAAGAGAAGGTAACAGTTTCGAAAATTTTAAAACTTGAAAGAATTTCAATTAATTAATGGTTTGGCTTGCCTGACCTTGTGTCCGATGCCCTCAAAACCTTAGGGATTTTGGGTCGTGATATTAGGTACCACCACAGTGTTAGCTAGCCAGTTAGGGTACTTTACCTCTTGTATCGAACCAATTTTCAAGAGTTTTTGAACTTCTTCGTCAATCACTTGGTTCTTGAATGGTCCTTGCTTTACTTTTTTTTTCTGTTTAACAGGTACGAATGATGGATCTTCGTTTAGTTTGTGAGTCATCACCTCTGGTGGAATACCTGTCATATCTGAATGGGACCATACAAAACAGTCTGCATTAGCCTTTAAATAGTCAATTAACATACCTTTTCGATCGGGACTCAGCCTGGTGCTTACATACACCTTCCGTTCAGGTTTTTGTGCAAATAATGGAATAGCTTCGAGCTATTCCGTAGTTGTTTGACGTGTTCATCTTCTTCCGGTTCGTGAATGACATCCGATCTAGAGTCCACATCTATATGGTCCAGCGCATCTTCCATGGTGACTGAATCCTCCTTCACTCGGATGTCTCTTTCCGTACATGTTTGAATATTTACTTTATTTCGTACCTATTTGGTTAGTAATTGTTTCCATACCTGATTGGCTAGAGACATCTGTTTGACATATTTCTCTATCTTCTGGCTCTTCCGTCCCTTTTTTGTTATAAAGTGCCACAAAATTTATATTTCTGGAGGTCAGTTGATCACATCTAATTTGTCTGCTTCCCCATTTTGAGGGAAATTTGATTACATGGTGTAAGGTGGATGGTATTGCTTCCATACCATGAATCCAAGGCCTTCCCATAATCACATTATAAGCCATGTAAGTATCAATGATTTAGAATTTAGTGTTTTTAACTACTCCCTCAGCGTAAGTGCTAAGTTCAATCTCTCCTTTGGTTATCACCGTGGAGTTATCAAACCCTGATATGGCTCGTGCCTTTGGGATCACCACATTTTCCATTAGCATTTCTTCCACGACTCTTAACAAGATGATATTGACTGAACTACCTGGATCAATCAACACTCTTTTAACGTTAGTGTCATGAATGAGTAAGGATATTACCAGGGCATCATTATGGGGAAGCATTAGTCCACCAAAATCTGCATCGTCAAAGGTTAATTCATCTTCAGTTGGATCTTCTCGAACGCGCTATCCGTGGGTAATTGTGACCTTTGATGCTAATTGGCACACTATTTTGTTTACTTCCTCTCCTCCATGTATCACGTTGACGGTTCGCTTTGGAGAAGGAGTCTTTGGGGGCTCCTGCCTGTTCTTTATAAATGCCTCTTTACCTTTATCACTAAACAATTCTGTTAAATAGCCCTCTTTCAATAAATATTCTATTTCACCTTGTAAAAATCTGCAATCTGCAGTCCTGTGCCTATGATTCTTATAGAATTCACACCAGTGATCTGGGTTCCTTCTATTTGGATTTGATCGCATCTCTTTGGGCCACTTAAACTTGTATCCCATGTTCCTCAATATTAAGACAAGCTCAGTAGTACTTACATTTATGCTCCCCAATTCGGGTATTACCTCTAGGTCGTTCATCTCGATCTTTTCCGGATCTAGATGAGGATGAGACTACGTCTCTTCCTGGTGGTCTATAGTCTGACCTAGTGTTTTCGAACCTGGCACGAATATCACGTCCCGAGGGTCCTAAGTAAGGATTGGACCTGTTTTTACCTGATCTTCTATCTGATTCTGGACGTCTGGATCTGGAATGATCTTCATCTCTTGAAGAGCAATGATATCTTCTTCTATTCTGAGTTTAGTACTATACCTGTTATATACATCGTTCCATGTTGTAGCGGGGAATTCTCTTAGACTTTCCCTAAGTCGTCTTGTGGCTTCTGAGCTTTTATCATTTAGGTTGCTTGAAAATGCCACGGCTGCCCAATTATCAGGCACCCTGGCTAATTGCATTCTTTCTCGTTGAAACCTGTCTACAAACTCATAGAGTAGTTCCGTGTCTCCTTGTTTTATTTTGAATATGTCTTCCATTCTTTTCTCAACTTTTTGTGCACCAGAGTGTGCTTTTATAAATGAATCTGCAAGCTCAGCAAAAGAGTCAATAGAATTTTCAGGGAGAAGAGAATACCCAGTTAGGGATCCTTTGGTAAGTGTTTCCCCAATTTTTTTGACAAGGACTGATTCAATTTCTTGTTTTGTTAAGTCGTTGCCTTTTACTCTAGTAGTGAACGCAGTCACATGATCACGTGGGTCGGTTGTTCCATCATATTTTGGAACGTCAGGCATTTTAAACTTCTTGGGTATAGGCAAGGGTGCCGCACTTGGCTTCCAAGGTTGTTGAGAATACCTATCAAAATCAATGCCTTTGACAATAGGCGGTACTCCATGAATTTGTTTGATGCGATCGTTCTGCTCCTTTATCTGTTTCTACATGGTTAGCAGTAAATTTTGTAATTCCGAATTTTAGTCATACCTAGTTTTGCTTCGAGAGTTTCGTTAGGGGTGTCTCCCCTTGCCGAATTTACCAATCCAGACTCAGAATTTTCCCCAATGACCGTATTGTTTAGAGGTGGTGTCAGTGATGCAGGAGGTGCTGTTGGTAATCCCCTTGAAAATTCTTGCAAAGCTTGTCCCACGTAGTCTGCAATCATTTGCCTTATTCGATCTTGTTCTGTTGTCTGCTCATTATGATTGTGGTTGTTGTCAGATATTTCTGGGGACGGTTCCCTTGAAACACGAGGTGTTCCTTGAGGTGATGGAACTGGTGTTCCATTCCCTTGTAGGTTGTTGTCGTTGGAGTTCGACATCGTTTTAGAGGATATCAATGAAAAAATGAACAAAGATTATCAGAATTCCCGGTAACGGAACCAATTTGTTTAACCAAAGAATTAGATCCTTTGACTAAAGATATTTCTAGGATGAACACGGGTTACTGATAATCAAGGAAATAGTACTAAATAAAGAGAAACGAGTAATAGACAATATTGCAGAAATATAGAAACGAAAAGTAGATTGTATTCGAAAATCAGATGTCCTTACAAGTTATACTTCCTCCCTTTATATAGGAGGTTTCTTAATATAACGTTTGGTTCTTGCAATAATTTCTCATTAATGACTAATTATTACATTAATGAGGTGTTACCAAGGGCAACCGTAACTGTTATGTGAAGGTTACATAACGTCTGGGCTTTTATTGGGGATTCCTGAATCTATCTATAACTCTGTCTAGATTCACTCTGATCGTGTCCCTTCCTTGTCTCGATTAGAGCGAGTTTCCTGTGGCTGATGAGCTCAAGGGTTTATTGAATCATGCCTCTTTGTTCTGTACCTCTTCAAAGAATCACATCCAGCTGTCGCGTTCTCCTGTGTCCACATAACTGGATGAGTTGTCAAGAGTTGGCTTAAGTGTGAAACTCTTTTTTACCAATACAATGCTGCCCTTTAATAGACCCACGTGGCGAGTCTATTTTTCGCCAATACACCCAGTCCGAGGTAAAACATGCATTCATCAAGGACGAGGTAACTAAACTTCTCATACGATCCATTCGGAAAGTAAAATATCGAATGGTTAGCAAATGTAGTTGTAGTCCCTAAAAAGGGGAACAAACTTAGGATGTGCATAGATTATAAAGATTTAAATAAAGCATGTCCTTATGACTCTTTTCCTATGCCGAACATCGATTGTATGATCGATGCCACGGCCGGCCACGAGATCCTTAGTTTTCTCGACGCCT
The DNA here is from genome assembly GCA_005239505.1 of Nicotiana paniculata. Lineage (NCBI taxonomy): Eukaryota > Viridiplantae > Streptophyta > Magnoliopsida > Solanales > Solanaceae > Nicotiana > Nicotiana paniculata. The sequence continues at coordinate 30,897 of ML325671.1, forward strand.
ACTCCAGGTACAATCAAATTCAAATGAACCTGGAGGATCAGGAAAAAACTTCATTCGTCACTAAGTATGGCACATATTATTATAACGTAATGCCAATTGGACTAAAAATGCTGGTGCTACCTATCAACGTTTAGTAAAAAAAATGTTCGAAGAACAAATAGGTAAATCAATGGAGGTATATATATATATATATATGATATGCTAGTTAAGTCTCTGCGCGCAGAGGACCATTTGACACATTTGCAGGAAACCTTCAACATATTAAGAAAATATAACATGAAGATCAACCCCGAGAAATGTGCTTTCGGGGTCGGTTCGGGCAATTTACTCGGCTTTATGGTGTCGAATCGGGGGATCAAAATGAACCTCGATAAAATCAAGGCAATCGAAGACATAAAAGTCATGGACAATGTCAAGGTCGTGCAAAGATTGACAGGATGGATAGCCGCCTTGGGCCGATTCATCTCGAGGTTGTCAGATCGAAGTCATAGGTTCTTCTCCCTACTCAAATAGAAGAACAATTTTGCTTGGACCCCGGAATGCCAGCAGGCGTTAGAAGAATTAAAGCGGTACCTCTCGAGTCCACCATTGCTTCATACTCCAAAAGCGGATGAACAACTCTACTTAGCAATTCAGAAGTTGCGGTAAGTGGTGTCCTAGTCCGAGAAGATCAAGGTACGCAATTTCCCGTTTATTACATAAGTCAAACTCTAGGCGAGGCCAAAACACAGTACCCACACTTAGAAATATTGGTGCTTGCTCTAATAAGCGCCTCTAGGAAACTAAAACCGTACTTTCAATGTCACCCAGTATGTGTGGTAACCACGTATCCCGTTCATAATGTTTTACATAAGCCCAAACTATCATGCCTATTGGCTAAATGGGTCGTCAAACTCAGTGGGTACGATATCAAATATCAACCCCGAACGGCTATCAAGTCTCAAATTTTAGCAGACTTTGTGGTCGACTTCACGCCAGCCCTCATACCCGAGATCGAAACGGAACTTTTGTTAATATTGGGTACATTATCGGGGGTGTGGACCCTTTTTACATACGACGCTTCAAATGTGAAAGGGTTCGGGCTAGGCATCATTTTGAAGTTGCCCACGGGCAATACAATTAGGCAATCAATCAAAACTTCTAAATTGATTAACAATAAGGCCGAGTACGAGACCATGATTGCAGGTCTCGAACTGGCTAAAAGCCTGGGAACATAGGTAATCGACGCCAAATGCGACTCCCTACTGGTGGTAAACCAAGTCAATAGAACCTTCGAGGTTCGAGAGGATAAAATTCAAAGTTACTTGGATAAATTGCAGGTAAATTACATCAGTTTAAAGAATGGACCTTACAACATGTACCTCGAGATCAAAACAGCGAGGCCGGTGCCCTAGCAAATTTGGGATCATTGGTCGAAGATGATGAAATCCGCTCGTGGACCGTCCTACTACTTTTGAGGTCAGTAATCGAGGAAGGCCGTGCCAAAATAAACTCCACAAGCCTGACTTGGGATTGGAGGAACAAATGTATCGAGTATCTAAAAAATGGAAAGCTCTCATTGGACCCTAAGGAATCAAGGACTCTACGAACAAAAATTGCTTTATTAAAATTGGACGAAGATAAAACATTGTACAGACAAAGGTTTGACGGACCATTGGTAGTATGATTGGGACCAGGAGACACCGATTATGTCTTACGAGAAATTCACGGGGGTAGTTGTGGGAACCATTCCGGTGCCGAATCACTAGTTCACAAAATCATCAGAGCGGGATACTATTGGGCCAATATGGAGAAAGATACTAAAGAGTTCGTCGAAAATGTGATAAGTGCCAAAGATACGCACCAATGATCCACCAGCCTGGAGAACAACTTCATTCGGTCCTATCCCCATGGTCGTTCATGAAATGGGGAATGGACATCGTCGGCCCTCTGCCATCGGCCCCAGGTAAAGATAAATTTATTTTATTTATGACTAACTATTTTCCTAAGTGGGTTGAAGAACAGGCCTTCGAGAAAGTTAGAGAAAAAGAAGTTATAGACTTAATCTGGGATCACATCATATGCCGATTCGGAATACCTGCCGAAATCGTATGCGACAATGGAAAATAATTCATCGGCAGCAAAATAACAAATTTTTTTCGAATATCACAAAATAAAAAGGATCTTATCGACACCGTATCATCCTAGTGGGAACGGTCAGGCCGAGTCGAAAAACAAGACCATCATTCAGAGTCTGAAGAAAAGATTGAACGACGCTAAGGGAAAATAGAGAGAAATTTTACTCGAAGTCCTTTGGACGTATCGAACAACGTCAAAATCCAGTACGGGGGAAACACCTTTATCCTTAGTATATTGCTCCAAAGCCCTGATCCCGGTCAAAGTCGGGGAATCTAGCACCAGGTTTTGGTATGCAACAGAAGAGTTAAATCACGAGGCTATGAATATGAGCCTCGAACTACTAGATGAAAAACGGGAAGCCGCCCTTGTCCGAACGACTGCACAAAAGTAGCGCATCGAAAGGTCTTATAATCGAAGAACCAGTCTTTGCCATTTTAGAATCGGGGACTTAGTTATGAGAAAATTCACCCTCATCACTCGAGATCCAAACGAAGGAAAACTCGGCCCTAATTGAGAGGGACCGAATCAGGTCCTCGACACCGTCAAAATGGGATCCTACAAGCTTGGCATGATAAATGGCGAACAACTACCAAATAATTGGAACATATGACTCCTCAAACGATATTATTGCTGAGGTATGACCTTCTCCTTTTTCATCCAACCTTTTATACTAACTTATTTCAGGTGTTCGAGCGAAGGCACCGAAGTTTCTCTCCAAGCATGAAGTTATTAGATCTTAGAGCACGTGTTGCACTCTTTTTCCCTTCGACTAGTTTTTATCCCAAATGGGTTTTTCCGGCAAGTTTTTTAACGAGGCAACCATTGTTCGTGTTCACTTAGAGTATCCGAGGTGTCTTTACAATTAACCTCGAATACTGGGGGGCATCACCCTCAGATGTTATGTTTTCAAGGAAAATACTTCATATCGACATGGTCTCGATTGGAAAATTTTGTAAGGTCCAAACGGTCGAATGAACCGTGTCCATATAAATTACTCGAACCCTAGTGGCAAAACATGTACGCATGTATGAACTATTGAAAGAAGTATTTTTCCTTACCAGATATCTCATGCCTTAATGAAATTTCTACTTTACAAGTTCCATGCTTATGATATTTTTGTGAAAATTGGCTCAAGGACTGAGTGCAACTAAACTTCGAACGATAAACCTCGTACTCAGGGAGTGACGTCAAAAAATTGACATGTTTGAACTATTAAACTTTGAGACCATAAGACCTCAAAGAGGCAACATTCGATTTTATAGGACAAGGAGACCCAACTGGGGGACTAACACTTTAAACAAGTTCAAAGTATTATTGGGAAAATAAACCCAATAGACAGACCCCAAGGTGACGACCAAACTAACGCGGCTCGGAGACGTCCATATTCTGCAATAAATATCGGCATTCGAATTATTTTGTAAACTGGTTAAAAAGGCTACCCTCGACAAAATAATCAATGGGCTTCGATAATATCGACCCTGGAAAAACCTTAAGAGGTATCGAACCGTTTAGTACAAACTTGTGCTAAGGCATAAAAAAGCAAATGGTTTCAATTATATTAGATCCTGAAAAAACGCAACGGGTATAAACGTCATGTTAAGGTATAACGAATTCATATATGTTTAAATTTTTAGCCAAAAAGGGAAAAAACCATTCTTCTGAGGCCATATCAGCCCGATTCAAGAGCCTAACGTCCATTATATTTTTGAGTTCGAGAGTACATTCTCACTCAACTAAAACCTAAAGGTTTTTACTACTTTGAGCTCGAGCAAGAGCTCACTCAACTACAAAGGCAGTATTAGTTTGGCTTCGGCCAAGTTGCCTGAAACCCGAAGTCTCAAACATATTGTTCACAAGGCATGGAGTATATCAAATTTTACAAGGCAGAAAGCAAATTGAAATTGTCAAAAATTGAGACAAAATTCAAAAAAGAAATATTCCTATATATATGAACGAAGGTATTTACAAAGGACCGACTGGGGTCTTACACAAAAAAAGAAAAGAAAAATACAAAGGTCCTAGCTATGTTTGGGGGTGACTCTCTCCTCGGGGGCAGCCTCTTCCTCGAGTCCCTCATCATTATTGGAGCCACTCTTGCTGCTGCCATCATTGTCGTCAGAAGAGGCCAGTTGCCTAGCATCGGCTTCATGCTCCTTTTCCTTTTCTATTTCTTCGGAAAGTCTGAAACCTCAGACGTGGATCTCCTCGAGCATCTCACTCCGAGATTGGCATTTGGCAAGCTCGCCAATCCATTATGCTCGATCGGCATCCTCCCTTAGTTGTGCTTGAGCAGCTTCGACATCAGCCAGATATATGGCCACCGTCTTATTAGCCTCAACCTTTGCTTTTTTGGCCTCAGCTTGGGCCTTTGCAATTACAGAAGCCTGTTGAGATTCGAGCTCTTCAACCCTCTTAGCCCGGGCCGAGCATTTCCCTTTGCACTTCGAAGTTGGGCTTCGACTGACGACAACTGTGCCAAGGCAGTATCTTTCTCCGCAGCTAGGTGGTCCATGCCTTCTTTCCACTTGTAGGAGTCTGCATTCACTTGATTGACCTCCATTTGGAACAACTCGATCCTTTTGATCTTTTGCTGCAACTGTGACATTGAAACATTAGACTCCGTACCTGAATCGAGCCCATGTTTTTTCAAGAGAATCATTACCTGCTCGTTCAGCTCGGTTTCCTCCTTACGAGCTCTAGCCAAAACAGCTCGGAGGTCCTTGATCTCCTCATCTTTCTGCCTGCAGTGAAGCTCGAGGGCATTCCTCTCTTCTGTAATCCTTTGGAGATCGACCTCTCATTGACTCAATTCAGCTCGGGACCTTGAGAAAACCTGTATGAAAAAAAAGAAAGGAGTTAGTCAGAAAAAAGGAAAATCGAAAGAAAGCTACATCAATAAAAATTCAAACTTACTCGGTTCAGAAGATGTTGGGCTTCTTCAAAGAGGTTGGATGCATCCATGAGATCAGAGTCATCCTCGACCCCGGTAAAGCAATGCCGAAAAGGATCCTCCCCACCAGGGACTCCGCCTATTTCGGGATTCCTTATGGCTTGTGCATCCCGTATAGCCTCTTCGGAAAAGGTAGGAAGGGATGGTGAGTGACCTACTGTCATTGTCCCAAGCGAGTCACTCGGGGCGTTCTGTTCAGTTCTAGGGGTCTCGGGACCAGCCCCCTCTGGTATGTTCGTCGTTTGACGAGAGGCAGCCTTGACCTCGGATGATTCGGGGACTTTGCCCGAATCTTTCTTCAAAATATCTTCAGCACGAGGTAGGGCCTCGTCAACCGCCACTGATTTAGCGTCCTTGGAGGTTTCAACGATCTTCCTCACTCGGGTTACCAGCACCGAGTCGCCATCTTCATATTCTTCTTCTTCTTCCCTTAGTCCCTGAACTACATGGGAAGGGAGAGCAACAACCTCGGTCCTCGATTTGCTAATCGAGCTCTTTTTCTTCTTGGGCTTAGGGTCCTTGGAGGTCGAGCCCTTTTTTCTTTTATTGTCTTTTCCCGGCTTTGGCACCGAAGGCATAGACTCCTCCTCACTAGACGCAGGCCTTAGGGCCACATCGTTGCTCAGGCCAGACAAGAAAAAGCGAAGTAAGTGAAAAGAAATATTGAAATGTGTCAGATATGTGAAAGGGAAAGCTTACCATGGTTCTTTGCTTCCCATCAACCTTTTGCCAAGTCACGCCAACAACGCTCAGCATAAGAAGAAGTCGAAGCCAGCTTTTGGACCCAGATCTTGAGGTAGGGGATCACTCGAGGCATCCAAACAACTACTGCATGATGAAATAAGATATCAAATAAAGCAGAAAATAAAACAAAACATGGAAATTAACAAGTAGAGTGCTACTTACACTTCGGGTTCCATTTCTCAGGAAATGGTATTTTTTCCTTCGGGATGAGATCGCAAGTACTCACCCGAACAAACCTACACATCCACCCTCGGTCTTTATCCTCGTCGATGCTCGAGAAAAATTCCTTGGTCGCTTGACGTTGCACTTTGATAAACCCTCGAAAGATGCGACGGCTGTATGAGGTGATCGAGGGTGAACGACAACCCCTCGGCTTTTTTAGTGAAGAATGTAACGACCCGGTCGGTCGTTTTGAGAGTTAGTGCCTTGATCCCCTAATAACTGCTTTCCCCACTTTTATATCTGCTTATGGGACTTGTCGGAGTGATTAGTCGTGAATTTCGAAGAGTTTTTGGACACATAGTCCCTGCATATGAGTTTAATCTTTAAAAATCAGACCGTAGTTGGAACTGTGGGAAGATAAGTCCGGAATGGGATTTCGTCGACTCAGTTAGCTCCATTGGGTGATTTCGAAGTTAGTAGCGTGTCCGGAATGTGTTTTCGAGGGCTGTAGTAGATTTAGGCTTGAATTGGCGAAAGTTGGAATTTTGGCGATTTCGGCCGAAAGGTGAAATTTTGATATCGGGCTCGGAATGGAATTTCGAGAGTGGCTGTAGGTCCGTAGTGTCATTTATGACCTGTGTGTAAAATTTGAGGTCATTCGGACTAGTTTTGATGTGTTTCGGCATCGATTGTAGATTTTGGAAATTTCGTAAGTTCTTAGGCTTGAATCCATGCAAAATTGGTGATTTTTTATGTTATGTGATGTGTTTTGAAGGCTCGACTAAGTTTGGATAAGGTATTAGGACTGGTTGGTAAGTTTGGTTGAGGTCCTTGGGGCCTCGGGGATGTTTCGAATTCTCAATAGGGTGAATTGGGACTTAGGAAACCAGTTGAAGCATTTCTGGTGCTGGTGTTTCGCACCTGCGGAAGGGGAGCCGTAGGTGCGGACACACAGGTGCGGGCAGGGGCTCCGCAGGTGCGGTCTTGGCCAAGGACACCAAGTGTTCGCAGGTGTGGTCTGGGTTCCGAATGTGCAGAGTCGCAGATGCGGCCCAGTGATCGTAGGTGCGACCCCAACCCTGTTAGTAAGTTTTCGCACCTGCGATGGATTTTCCGCAGGTGCAGTCCAAGAGTCGCAGGTGCGGAATACCTGTGTTGTTTATACAGAATCCGAGGGTTTGAAGTTCATAATTTTTAAAACGATTTAGAGCTCGGGAAAGTGCGATTTTTGAAGAGATTTTTCACCTGGAAAATTTGGGTAAGTGATTCCTACTTGGTTTAGACTAATTTCCAGGATTATACACTTGAATCTACCCTTCAATTTTGAATTTATGGTGGAAAATTGGGAAAAATTTGGATAAAGTCCTTAGGCCAAGCTTATGAGTTTTGATCGAGATTTTGATATCTGATTAGAGTAATTCTTATGTGGTTAGACTCGTGAGTGAATGGGTGTCCGAAATTTGTAACTTTTACCCGATTCCGAGACGTGGGCCCGGGGGACTTTTTGGGCAATTTTCCAAACTTCGCGTATTAGCTTCGAACTAATTAGCTATATTGATTCCTTAAAGTGATATTTACATTATGCAATTGAATTGAACCTATGGGCCATTCAGAGTCGGGTAGTTGTGGCAAGAGCGTGGTTTTGAGTTGAGTAGCACAGTCGAGGTAAGTGGCTTACCTAACTCTGTGTTGGGGACTTCCCCCTTAGGTTGTTTTGATACTATTTGTTATATGGGCGCCGTGTACGTAAGGTGATGAGTACGTACACAGGCCATTGTTTCTTAATTCCATTTTTCCTATCCATGCCATAAATCATTTTACTCCTTTTTCAATGTTTAATGTGCTACTTGCGCAATTTAGATTAGGAAGAAGCATGCCTACCTATTTTTACCTAAATTCCCTATTTGATACAATGTGCACAACGTTAGTTAGTCTTGATCTTGTTCTTGTCTGTGATTCTTTCCTGAGCTGTTTAAATACATCGTATCCGACATTCATTCGCATTGCATATTTAAATTGGGACTACGGACGTATTCCGAGAGCTTTCCCTCTGTACTGCATATTTAAATTGGGACTACGGACGTATTCCAGGAGCTTTCCCCCTGTATTGCATATTTAAATTGGGACTACGAACGTATTCCAGGAGCTTTTCCCCCTGTATTGCATATTTAAATTGGGACTACGGGCGTATTCCGAGAGCTTTCCCCCTGTACTGCATCTTTACATTTGGAACTATGGGACGTATCCCGGAAGATTCCACCGTGTGATATTTTGTACTAAGCCAAGGGCTCCCTGTCGCTGTTTTGTTTGCTCAGATTTATTTGTTTCTACTGTTTTACTTATAAACGTCCAGTAGAGCCTTAACCTGACCTCGTCACTACTTGACTGGGGTTAGGCTTGGCATTTACTGGGTACCAATTGTGGTGTACTCATGTCCTTTCCTGCACATGTTTTTCGTGTGCAGATTCAGGTACCAGCACTCAGTTTTGTGGCTAGGGGTCCGAGCTTCTGCTTCGAGGAGACCGAAAGGTAATTCTACCGCGTTCGCAGAGTCCTTCGAGTCACCTTCCACTCCAGACTTAGATAGATTTTTCATGTGAATTCCCTTACGTTGTATAGATCTATTTTGAGACAGAGCTTGTGACTAAAGTGATATTCCGGGTTTTGGGAAGTTGTATTTTGTACACGCCAAGTGGCGATGTTTCATTAGTAGATTTACTTTATTCCGTCTTTATTTTATTGCTTCTATTTAATATCTTTTTCCGCAAATTATGCTTATCTAGTCGTAGAGACTAGGTGCCATCACGATACCTTTCGGAGGGTAAATCGGGTCGTGACAGAATCATAGCATGATCACTATGCGCCAAAAGGAGGGGCATATTTCGCTCAAAGTCACATGATATTGGCGGTAGAAGTCAATGGTGACAGGACCGAGGGGGCCAATGTGAAAGGGTAAGTGTAAAGTTAGGTACCCTTCCACATGAGTGGCAATGCTCTCTTCAGGAGAGAGGATCTCTATCACTTTGTCTCCCCAGTTGCAATCCCTATTGATTTTCTTGAGATACCCTACGGTAATCGAGAAAATGTACCTCGATACGTGCTCGCACCGATCAGGGACCGAGGGAGGTCTCTCGATCTTGAAATCTTACTTGAGAACATGCGGGCCAGGAACGCACTCCTCAGGGAGCGGATCCACCGGCTTTTTATCACTGGCAGGCCGTGAAGAAGAAGAGGAAGCTTTTTCCTTTTGTGGAACCATTTTAGATGTTTTTGCCATTATATGGGTTGAACAAAGAAGAAGATACAAAGGTTTTGTGATTTGAGACTAGTGGTGAAAACTTAAGGAGTAATGAAAGAGAAGAAATTGAGAGAGATAAAAGCTTAGAAGAACAGATGAAGGTGAAAGTAAAGTTTGATTCAACAAGAAGGAGACATATTTATGGATTTACGGTGATGATTCAACGACACTAGTGGCCGACTGTCAACTGATGCTCATTATGGTTTGGGAAACTGTACAGACGGGACGTTTCAGTCACTTCCATTGCTTACGTCACGGGGTTGACATCATTGCTTATCGAGATCAAATAAATCAAAGGGTCAGTTCGTTTCTTATCATTATATTCCAAGAAACGAGAGGACTATCTGTATACAGTAGAAATCGGGGCCACCCGATTTCACTATTTGATCAAGACTCGGATGTTGCATCGAAGAGCTGAGGCATTGAGTTCGAGATCGAAGTCTCTTTCTTGATCGAGATCGGTACCAATCGAAGCCAAGGGAGATAGATTCTGAGTAACATCGGGGATAGATTAGTAACGGAAAACCGAGACATCCGTGATTGGTCGAGGATTGTAGCGTGAATATCAAAACGGATCAAATCAGAAGCAGTTAATTAACTTATTATACGATTTTCTACTGTAATTAGAGTTATACCATAAATAGAATTAATCTATTTTATAAAGAGGAGTTCTAATCATTCGTAGGCATCATGAACCACTGAGAAAAAAGCAATACAACTCTTTCTTCATTACTCGTGCTCATGTTTATCAGTTTATTTCGTCTTTACTATTTTTGCACTTATCAACTCGAGGGTATCTTGACTCGAGGCCGAAGCTCTATTTGAACACTGGTTTGATTTATTTATAATTTAATTCTGTCATTTACTTTCATATTTAATAATTGGTATTGAGTGAAATCACAATATAAATTTAATTATTATCCAAAATTTAGGACAAACACATATACTATAAATAAATTCGAACAGATATGTTAGCTAATTCAAAAGACGTACAACACGAAGGTTTATTTTACTCACAAGTCACAACCAAAGATGATTGCAATATTAGAAACTCTCATGATAGCGACCTAAATAATGTGCATCACGAGAAACGAAATAGACGTATCTATTGACTATTGTAAACGAAATAAAATACAGAAGTCGATACGTAAAATGTCTCCTCTATAGTCATTCAAATTTTAACTACCAGACAATTTTGTGCTTCATTTTCTTTCGTGTTCTAAGACCAAAGATCAATATAAATGACAATATACCCAGTATTATATATCCTACATAGTGAAATTTGGGGAGGGTAGCGTGTATGCAGACCTTACCCCAACCATGTGAGGATAGATAGGCTATTTCCAATAGACTCTCCATTCAGGAAAACATACGCACCACATTAATGAAAATATAGACAAGAAGGGACAATACCAAAAAGCTATATAAAAGCAGAAGAAAAACAACAAGACAGTAAGGTAATCAACAATGAAAGAAAACAATGGTTAGTCATAAAAACCTACTCTACCAACAGAAAGTGAGACTGCGTGCCAATACTACTGTTATGAACACTCTAGAATACCTACTCTACCACCTTAATCCTCAACCTCCATACCGTCCTATCAAGGACCATGTCCTCATTTAGTTGAAGTTGTGTCATGTCTTGCCTAATCACCTCTCCCCACCTCTTTTTTGGCCTACCTCTACCTCTTAGTAGTCCCTCCAATGCCAACCTCTCATACCTTCTCACCAGTGCGTCTGCGCTCCTCCTCCTCACATAACCAAACCACCAAAGCCGCGCTTCCCGCATCTTATCCTCAATAGTGACCACACCCACCTTGTCGTGAATAACCTCATTTCTGATCCTTATTTACTATTACATCTTTTTGGGGTGTATAGCTCAGTTGGTAGAGCATTGGGATTTTAACCTAATGGTCGCAGGTTCAAGTCCTGCTATACCCAAACCTACCTTACACTCTACTATGAATAAGGATGCATAGTAGCCTTCAAAGATGAATTTTTGGCCTTTAGACTCGCTTCGGCGGCTTCTCCTTTTAAGTGACAAAGGGGTGAGCCGCTCTAAGCGGAAAGCGACAATGAATCCCGAACTTGCCCACGCTCATCCAAACCGGCCTCAAAAAGCGATCGGAAAGCGAAGCCTTTCCTTACAATCCAAGCCGGCGAAGCCTCCCCTATTATCAAACCACCGCTCACCCCGATCATATATTGGCACGTTCATGATACATCATAATCAAAAGGCCGTAAAGTCAAGAAGACCTATGCATCAATTTATTGTTATGATCACATATTAGCTCGATTTTATTGACGGCTTGAAGGCGAAGCCGTCTATTTCTTAGGGCAAAGGGTTTTCCATCCTCCTAACTCCTTCCACTTCTCCTAGAGAACACAAAATGAAAGACCTTGTATATGTATTACCGGCGGAGGAAGGATTTTCGCTAAGGGGTTGAAAAAAGAAGAAAAAAGTTAAAAAATTAAAAAGAGATTGTGGCCTGTGGGAATCACATAGATTTTGAATCCCCTTGACCACTAAGCTACGCTTTTAGGTTATGTCAAGGAGGTTCAAAATATAATATAGAGATACAAAATAAATTTTACGTTATATATACAGTGTAATGTTTGGCAAAACGGGTTCAGATGATCTCTTACGCCCTCCTACATCCGTCCCTGTGGCTATCAGTGATCCAACTAAAAAAAAGTAAGGAGAATGGTTGAAGATTATTCTCTCATATTATTCCTATTCTAAGGATTTTCTCCTAAATGGCTATGGAGCCATATCTTAATAATTCGGACAAAGTAGGTTATTGAACAAATTTAAAAAAAAATACAATAATATATACAAGCAATAATTCAGAAGTGGTGTTAATATTTATTAAGTGGGGCAGGTCGCAGGCTATTGTAGTTTATTTATTTATTCTCATGACTATCAGATAAGTTTTTGATCTTTAGCTTCTCAGAATCCCTTTACAGCAGTTACTTTACTACTATGTTAATAAATACTAATACTGTAATATATTGTTTTGGCAAAACAAAAAAAAAACAATAAACGTATCAGCTTTGCGATTCTTTATACTAGAAGGTAATATACGAAATATGTTTTTTAATAAAAATTACGGATGCCAGTCCCCTCACCAGTAACCTCCTCAATCAGATCTTGTCATACAAGGCTTGCCTAGTGCAATCCACATATCCTATATAGTTTAAGAGTTATTGCACAGTAAACATGTTACTTAGTGCACATCAGAAGATAGCAGCTGCGAGTTTCCCTTGGAATTTGTACAAAAAAATAGATGTTGATATGCATTATAAAAGAAGTATATGTAACGACCCGGCAATCCGTTTTGAGAGTATTAGCCCGGAACCCCTATTTATTGCTCCTTCTATTTCATTATGTGGTTATGTGACTTGTCGGGAAGTTTGATTTTTGGTTTCGGAGTGAAATGAGATACATAGTCCCTAAATCGGAGGTTTAAGTCGTAGGAATTGACCGTAGTTTGATTTGTGTGAAGACGACTTCGGAATGGAGTTTTGACGGTTCCAATGGATCCGTAGGGTTATTTGAGCCTTAGGAGAGTGTCTAAATGTTGATTTGGAGGCATGTTGATCATTTCGACGTTAATTAGCGACAATTGGAAGTTTTGGAAATTTTGATCGGGAGAGGACTTTTTGATATCGGGGTCTGATTCTGATTCTAGAAGTTTGACCGTAATTATGAAATAAATTCTAGATATGAGCTTATTAAAATCAACATCAAGTACTTAACGAAGGTACAATCATCTCAAGAGGGCTAAATATCAAATCATAAAATAGTTCAAGATACCACTACTCAAAATCTCAAATGTCAAGAAGATTTTCAACTATTAATCATAAAAGTCCACCGATTAGTTGATTCGCCCAACACATGCGTCATGTGATTACATCAAAACATAATCAAGTAACAAGAAGGACCGGAGTCCTAGATCAAGTAGGGTCGTCAACAAATTATCAAGAGAATCAAGAGCCATATTGAAAGTGGCTTTCCCATCCATACTCAAAATGGACAAAGTCCATGATTAGGATGGAGTGTGAATCCAAAGTCAAGATGGGCCAAGATCCAAACAAAAGGTATGCCAATAGAAGTGATAAGTCACTATCACAAGAGGGACAAAATTCCAACAAGAATGTAATGATGCTCAAGCAATCCGTATATGTGGGCGAGTTAAATTGTCTTTCAAAAATACTTCATATGACACCCGTATTATTTTTAACATATTAATAACTCAATTACAAATTTATACCCTCAATGATCACTAACAAATCAAAATGCCTCAAGATATTGTTTATCAAGCAAGTAAACTAGTAAAGTAACAACCAAGTCAATATGACAACAAATTTAAAGTAAGATACAAATTTCACCAAACCTTAACCACTTACAATATATCAACAAATTAACTTGAAAGAAACACTCAAGTTTATGTGCAAATCTGGAAGCTTTAGTGTTTCTAAATCCAAATGACATCAAGGGATTTAAGATCTTCTAAGCCAAGAAAAGAGCGATTTTTCTAAGGTGTGCACCTTAGCTTGAACGAATATCTCTTGTACCTTAAACACGTAAACAACGCTCACTTAAGGTATGAAATTTAAATATGTTTAAACCAAATCATGATGAATATAAAAAATGGGGACTAAAGGGGTCAAAACTATTTTGCTAAAAGTCTGGCAGCAACTCTGCCCTGTATTTCAGCCCTCTTTTGACATAGTAGACAACAGAACTGACCATTTTGTTCTTTATAACAATTGTAGATCTATGTCTTATCTTTTTACAGAATTCTGAAGCACTAATCCGAGTTTTAAAGAAAAAGTTACGCTCAAAATACTAATTGCTGCGCAGTTCAAAACAAGATTAAATCCTTTACTTTCAAAATCTCATATTCTCTAACAACAAACTTAATAATTTCACCAAAATATATATTGAACAAGAAGCTTACCACAAGTTTGAGAGAGTTTCTCCACAAATCCAAACCTAGGGTTTCAAATAAGCTTAACTTGTCTTGATTCTTGAAGATAACATTCCAACATATATTCAAAGGATAATGACTAAAACTTTTATGTAAACAAATGTTATCTTGATGGTGGTGGGAGAATGAAACTTGTGTCGATTGGGAGTTCTCCAATATAAATGCTAGAACAAAGAAGAAGAAGAAGAAGAAGAAGAAGAAGAAGAAGAAGAAGAAGAAGAAGAAGAAGAAAATGTCATATGAGAGAGAGAAAGAGATTTTGCTAATATAAAGGATTTATCTCCCAAATGGATAGAAGCTAAATATTATTTTTCTCAAATGGGTCAAAATAGATTTAAGGGATCCAATAGGATATACAGAGTCTTTTTTTTAAAATCAAATAAATTAAAAAAATTTAATTTAAGAAAAGTGATAAAACATTAGCAATAAAAAAGATCACCTAAATATACATAATTCTAAAATTCAGGGTGTTACAACAACCCTAGTGAAAATCTAGCTACTCATGCTTGAAATTGAAGAAAGAGAAGAAGAAATGCAATGTAAAGTTAAAATGATAACATCTATAGTAAAATACGCCAAAATATAGAAAACTTCCAAAAGAGGCAAAGAAAAACGGCTACAGGACTTGCTAATGTCAAAGCTTGACCTAACTTTATGAAACTCTTCTATTTATACAAGGCTGGAAATTTCGGACAAAACTGCCCTTCGGGAGGTTCTGCGGCCGCACAATTTCATGTGCGGTCCGCAGAATGCTTCATCTGGCAAGAGGTGGGATTCTGCAGCCGCCTAATTCTCAGGTGCGGCCATGGAGCAACATTTATGTGGTCCACACTTTTGTGTCTGCGTCCGCAAGGCACTTCTTCTGCGGTGGCACTAGTATGATTGCGGCCGCAAGACAATTTTTTGCAGCCGCACAAATCTTGTGCGGACCGCAATTCCATGAAGCTTTGGACTTGATCTTTTTGGCAACTCTATGATCTTGTTCTCAAGACCTTCTTTTACGGTTGCATAATTCATGTGTGGTCCACAATTTGCTAGAAAGCCTGCTGGGATTTCCTTCGTTGTTTGCGGCCGCAGATGGAATTCTGCGGACCGCATGATGCGAGACTAAAATGCATAGTTTAACATGTGATATACCTTACATTTTATGCGCATTAATGATAAAATTACACTTATTATGTGCTTAATGGAGTTATTTCATGTGTAGGTGAAGTGGAGATGGAAACGGGGCTAAAAGGATGCAAATACGTCGAAAAATACGCGAAAGAAGGCACCCGGGCGACAGAGCCAAACAACCTGCCCTACCCTGGCGTTAGCCAGGCGTTAGGGCTGAAACGCCAACCCTATCCTGGCATTAGCCAGGCGTTAGGGCTGAAACGCTAGCCCTTGCCTGGCGTTAGCGAGGCGTTAGCCACCAAACGCCAGGTCCCCAGATTCGTCCAAGTCCGAGTTTGACGAGTTAAATGTTTCCCGGTTGAAATAGAAGTCGCCTACACGGTTAGGGTTCATCCTAAACCTATAAATAGACTCCTAAAACACAATTAGAGGAGGATTTTTCGTGGATCAACAAGAATAAAATTCCATTGGAGTGCAAGAACATCGATTTCTACATTTAGTAATTCTTATTTTATATTTCAATTATGCAATTTC
>ML325673.1:0-22586 GCA_005239505.1 Nicotiana paniculata
CCGTGTAGGAGACTTCTATTTCACTTGGGAAACACTTAAACCCATCAAAACACGACTTCTGGCTGAACTGGGGACCTGGCGTTTGGACCCAAAGGCCTGGCTAACGCCAGGGTAGGGCTGTCGTTTCAGCCCTAACGCCTGGCTAACGCCAGGTAGGGCTGGCTGTTTGGCTCTGTCGCCTGGCTATCACCCGGGTGTCTCCTTTCGCGTATTTTTTGACGTATTTGCATCCTTTTAGCTCTGTTTCCATCTCCACTTCACCTACACATGAAATANTAAGAAGCAAACCTTCTCCAAGACCACTCTTGAGGAGTGTGAGTGTATTGACAAGGTCGGAGGAGTTGGAAGCACCTCTACAATCTCTCAACTGATAAATGCTTAGAATAGTGCTACAGAGGAGATCACAAAGTTAAAGGAAAGGAAAGTGATTCTTGAGAGTCACCTCAATCAGCTTCAAGAGGCTCTTGGTTCCGGTAGTTCTCACAACTCAGAGGTTGCCCGCCTGACTAAGGAGAATGTTAAGCTCAAGAAACAGGTGGAGGACCTGGAAAAAAGACTGCTCAATGAGCAAATGTACGCAAATGCTCGCATGGATCCACTCCTCAAAACCCTTGCCCCCTCCTCTAATCTTTCTCCAGTGCACCTTAAGCAGTGTCAATTTTTCCAGTGTCCGTCTCTTATGACTATTTCTGATGATGTTTGTTACATCCCGTACATCAGCATTAGGATGTTCCGTAGAAAATCCACATGAGTTCGAAGGAATTATGTCTATTATGAGGTTTTAGAGGATTTAAGACATTATTATTATGAGACCCTGTAAGTTTAAAATCTTGATACCGTTAGATATTATGTTAGAGGGTATTTCCTTTTAAGTGGAGTATTTTAGTAAAAGTTTTATAAGTATAATTTTGGATAGTTACACATTTACGACTGAGCTACGTCCGGTCGAGCAGTCATGCATTTACCACCGAGCTACGGCCGGTTGGGAAGTTACACATTTACCACCGAGCTATGGTCGGTTGGGCATTCATGCATTTACCACCAAGCTAAGGACGGTCGAGCAGTCATGCATTTACCATCGCGCTACGGCCTGTCGGGCAGTTACCACCGGTTGAGCAGTTATGTATCATTATTTATCGCCGGTTGGGAAGACATGCATATACATTATCACCGAGCTACGGTCGGTTGGGAAGTCATGCATTTACCAACAAGCTATGGTCCGTTGGGCAGTTATACATTTATCATCGAGCTACGGGCGGTCGGGCAGTTACCACTGATCTGTTAGGCAGTCATGCATCATACGGCACAGATAATAGAAATAGTCTCAGAGAGAAGCATTATATATGTAAGTATAATTAGTATGCATATACGGTGGCACTTCAGAGATTCAGGTTGATTCTTATATGTCTTTAATTAATGTTGACTTATCATTATGTTTTAGTTCTGCCTTACATACTCAGTACATTATTCGTACTGACGTCCTTTTATTGGGGACGCTGCATTCATGCCTGCAGGTATAGATAATCAGTTTGGCAAGCTCTCATAGTAGACGAGATTGGTATTCAGCGAAGAATCGGTAAGACTTCACCTTATTCGGAGTGCAGCCGATTCTATGAGTCATCGTGTCAGGGTTTTGCTACAAACTTATGGGTAGACCGGTACCCTGTCCCATTTGATGTCAAATAATATAAGAGGCTTTTGTAGACAGAGGTTCATTTTGTACAGTATGTCAGAGGCCTTGACGACCCATATGTTTTCATGTTTTAAGAAAGATGGTTCATTGATACAGTGATTGCCCACTTACTGTTATGCACTACTATCTGTTGCCATGTTGGCCCATGATAGTTACAAAGAAAAAAAGTTGCAGAGTGGTTCGCTCGGGCCAGCTCGTACTGAGTGCCATCCACGCTTCCCCAGGTTTTGGCGTGACAAAGTGGTATTAAGGCGGGTCGTGTCCTAGAGAGTATACAAAGTCGTGCCTAGTAGAGTCTCACTTATGGGTGTGTTGCGCGCCACATTTATAATTGAGAGGATATAAGGCATTTAGGAAATGTTACCTTTCTTTTGTCTCTAGATCGTACCGTAGAGATGAGTCGTAAAAAGTCGGTATGAAGCTTCCACCGAATTTTGTATGCACCAGAGGTGCCATCACAATAGAGCTTTAAGGCGTAGATATAATTTCTACCAATGTGGAAGTGAAGTTATGAAAGAAACAAAAAATACGATTCAAGATTGAAAGGTAAGTAACGTAAAGGTGTTGAAGATATGAGATACTCAAGTACAAAAAGGTTGTGAATAGTCCAGAGCTCAGATAGAGGTTGGGTTTTAGTTTAGTATAAAAAGTAGACCCTAGCAAAAGTTTTGAAAATCTCAAAGAGTTAACATTCGAGGACGAATGTTTCTAAATGGGGGAAGGATGTTACATCCCGTACCTTAGAATTAGGATGTGCCATAGTAAATCCACATGAGTTCGAAGGGATTATGTCTATTAGGAGGTTATAGAGGGTTTAAAACATTATTATTATGAGACCCTATAAGTTTACAATCTTGATATCGTTAGATATTATGTTAGTGTGATATTTTCTTTTAAGTAGAGTATTTTAGTAAAAGTTCTATAAGTATAATTTTGGATAGTTACACATTTACGACTGAGCTACGGGCGGTCGGGCAGTCATGCATTTACCACCGAGCTACGGCCGGTTGGGAAGTTACACATTTACCACCGAGCTACAGCCGGTCGGGCAGTCATGCATTTACCATCGAGCTATGGCCGGTCGAGCAGTCATGCATTTACCATCGCGCTACGGCCGGTCGGGCAGTTACCACCGGTTGGGAAATTATGTATCATTATTTACCGCCGGTTGGAAAAACATGCATATACATTACCACCGAGCTACGTCCAGTCGGGCAGTCATGTATTTACCACCGAGCTACGGCCGGTTGGGCAGTTATTCCTTTATCACAGAGCTACGGCCGGTCGGGCGGTTATCAGTTGAGAAGTCATGCATCATACGATATGGATAATTGAAATAGTCTCAAAGATAAACATTATATATGTAAGTATAATAAGTATGCATTCAGGTTGATTCTTATATGTCTTTAATTAATGTTGATGTATTGTTATGTTTCAGTTCTACCTTGCATACTCAGTACATTATTCGTACTGACGTCATTTTATTGGGGACGATGCATTCATGCTTACATGTATAGATAATCAATTTGGCGAACCCTCATAGTAGACGAGATTGGCATTCAGCAAAGAATCGGTAAGACTCCACCTCATTCGGAGTGCAGCCGATTCTATGAGTTATCGTATCAGGGTTTTTCCATAGACTTATGGGTAGGTCGATACCCTGTCCCATTTGATGTCAAATAATCTTAGAGGCTTTGTAGACAGAGGTTCATTTTGTACAATATGTCAAAGGCCTTGACGACCCATATGTATTCATGTTTTAAGAAAGATGGTTCATTGATACAGTGGTTGCCCACTTACAATTATGCACTACTATTTGTTGACATGTTGGACCATGATAGTTACAAAGAAAAAAAAGTTGTAGAGTGGTTCGCTTGGGCCAGCTCGACACCGAGTGCCAGCCACGCCTCCCCAAGTTTGGGGTGTGACAATGTTTTTGTTGTGGTTGGTACTTATTTTTGTTTTTGTTTTATCGTGGATGGTAACATTGAATCTGCTCCCGTTGTAAAATCTAAATTGGTTTGTGGAAGCTTCTCCCCTTTTGTCGTGTATAAAATTACTCTTTTGTCTCTGTTTTCTACATGTTTGTGTGCACACAAGTGGCATGAGTTAACCACGCTGGACTTCTTTTTGCTTTTACTTAGTTTTCTTCTTTTTATGATGCCAAAAGGAGGAAGAATTATGCATAATTGAATAATGATGTGCACTGATTAAGGGGGAATACAGATTCAAGGGGACAACTCAATGGCCTTCCTGGTTCCTGTCTGGTTGTGCACTAATTAAGGGGGAATACAGATTCAGGGGAACAACTTAATGGCCTTCCTGGTTCCTGTCTGGTTCTTTGTGGCTCTTCGTGAGATTTTCAATTATAAGTTTGTCATCATAAAAAAAAGGGAAAATTGATAGGTTATAAGTACTTTTGTTTTATGTTTTGATAATATAGCAAACTTAATGTCAAGAACCAGAAAAGGAACCTGGTACACATCTGGTACACATTCTCAAGCGCGTGAAAATAACCAGACTTAAGCTGGAGATGTTCGTCAGTATTTCAGAAGTTAAAAAATCAACAAGGGAAACAGATGGACTTCTGTTCCCCTGGTGATTGTACCAGTCAACTCTCCAACAGCTAGAAAGTGACTGCCTGCACACACAACAATACAACATAGTGCAACAGTCACCTTCATTGGGAAGGACCTTGTACCCAAGTTTCTTGCATCATTCAAGTTATGTCATCTGTTATATTAACATTAAACCAATGATAAAATATCACTTGAACACTTAGAGAATTTACTCAAGCCCTGCAATCGTGATTGATCTTCTAGTTATCAATTCTCAGTGCATCAAGAACAAAGTACAATACTGCTACGGACCAGTTCCCCATATCAAGTGATTGTATGTCCTTAGTTGAGTTGTAACTTTGTTAATGTTTTTACTTGTAATTCCTACTTAGCTTACTTAGAAGCATTGTGTAGGAAACTCTTGTAAATCATAAACTCTCGTGTTTGTGTCTTGGCTAAAATCAGTCAAGTTGTAAATTCTTTGTAATAGAGGTATTACAAAGTGGCTTGTAATAGGTGTTTTACAAGTTAGTGAGGGATTAAGGAGTTAATTCCTAGGTTACAATAGGTTGTAATCTAAACGTTTTGTTGAGTAGTAAAATTGAAATCCTACAAGGGTAGGGGCATAGTTTTTGATCCCGTTAAGCTGGAAATTTTCCAAATAAAAAACTCTCAATGTCATGTATTTTCTTCTGTATTTATTTAATCTGTGATAACTAATAAAAAACTTAATTCTCTATGTAATTTGGTGAACCCTCGAATTCTATCACCATGCATTAAGGAAAATTATGTTCAAACTTTTGTGATTTTAAACATGGGCGCAGCTAAAAAGGAGAAATCAGGATCCAGCTAGACGGGTTTTTGGGAACCTAACATTCTATTTAGCAAATTAAGAAGAAGATTCTGGAAATTATCTGGCACAGGAAGCAAACATGGGTGCATTATCTGGCACATGTGGGATGATCCAGAGGGAATGGGATTCTCCCACACGTGGGGTGACGGCCACTATATCCACAGAAATTAACTAACTAACCTGCCACGTGCCCCCAACTAATATCAATACCATTCTTTCCTTTTCTTTTATAAATATATACCACGCTCTCACCTCCTTTTCTTTCTTAAATCATTCTTTCTATGTGATAATCTTTTGTACATTTAAATTTACGTTTCTCGACAAGAAAATTTTGACATCATTTAAATATCGCTATCATTCAATAATGTGCCTAAACGGAAAAGGACACAGACGGCAATATTATCACACGGTATGACCGAAAAAATGAAACACATGCACGCGATTTAGATTTCAAGTAAAATAAATACTCTGATTTTTGTCACGATCAAAATTTTCACCGTCGAATGTAATGACACCTAATATTTTACTTGATAGGTAAGTCAACGTTAGAGGATCATTAAATCATTACTTAAACATTTCAGTAATTGACAACAAATAAGTTACAACGAGTTAAAATGAGTCCGGAGTTAAATATAGCATTTTCATTATGTATATATACTACTACCCAGAATCTGAAGTCACAATTCACGAACTTCTCAGATTTCACTACAAGTAAATGTCTGAAAGAAATACAACTGTTTTCGAAATGAAAGAAACAGTAAAGTGTGATGTATAGAAGGGGATGCTAGGATCTGTGGACGCCAGCAGATCTACCTTGGATCTCCTATCAGATGAATCCTGCAGCCAACCTCACGATAAGCTCAGACCAGCATCTAAATCTGCACAGGAAGTAGAGTGCAGTAACTAAACAACCGACCCAATGCAATGGTAAGTGCCGACCCTAATCTCGACGAAGTAGTGACGTGGCTACAGCGGACCATTCACATTATAGTTTGTATGCAGTATATATGATAAAAGAAAAAAAAAAGGAAGACAGAATAGAAATAAGCCAACAACGTTTAGAAATTACCAATTCTTAAGTGCAATAGAGAATACCATAAAGCTAACACAACTCAGGAAAACATAAACACATAGGTTGTTGCGGTGCGCAACCCGATCTCACCGTACATCTTATATTCCTCCCTTATTTCCTCATAACAATATAAACAACAGTAAATATAAATAAAGGTGTTTCGGCGTGCAACCCGATCCCACCGTATCAGAATAACACAATTATAGTTCACCCTTATTCTATCAAATAATCCACCCTTATTACACATGTTGTGGCGTGCAACCCGTTCCCACCGTACAGTATCAATTCATCCTTATTCCACCTCAATATACCACCCTTATTCCTCTTATTGCGGCGTGCAACCCGATCACACCATATCAATATAAATTACTCAGTATCTACAAAACTTTCACAATTTAAACCACAAAGACCCTTCACAATACTTAAACTCCAAACCGAAACACATAGGAAACTTGTACACCATGATCGTTCACATAAGTAATACTATGCAGCGAGACTAAATGTAGAGTCTACAACAAAAAGGTATCAATAAACTAGCTGAAGCAAATAACAGGAGATAATGAAATTGGGGAAAAACTAATATCATTAATAGGAGGAAACAATGTCTAGAAAGTAGCAACTAGGCAAGGGAACACAAGTAGAGTATGTACCAATTAAGACAGGGAAAGAAACAATATGAGAAAAACGAGAAAAACAGTGAAAACAGATAAATTGGCAGCGCATAAGTACTCGTCACCTCATATGTACGTCGCTCACATAAATTTCACATAGCAAATAGTCTGAGGGTTCCTAATTCCCTCACGTCAAGATTAGACACAACACTTACCTCGCTCCAAAGGCCACTCAATGCTCAATCACAGCTTTCTCTCTGGAATTCGCCTCCAAACCGCTCGTATGTATCCAGAATTGACTCAAAAATATCAATTATTGCTAAAGGAATCAATTAAAATGCATAAATTTAGATTCCCCAAACTTTCCCCCAAAAAGTCAAAAATCGACCATGGACCCGCTTGGTCAAAACCCGAGGTTCGGACCAAAACACATTCTCCCATTCATCCCCCGAGCCCGGTTATGTAATTTGTTTCGAAATCCGACCTTAATTCGAGGTATATATTCCAATTATGCAAAAATCTCTAGTTCTACCCAAATTTCCAATTTTCACCATGAAAATGCTAGATTTTAGGTTAAAAACTCATGAAATGTAATGGGTAATTGAAAGAAAGTGGGTTAGGATCACTTACCAACAAATTGGGGGAGAAAGTCCTATGAGAAAATCGCCTCTAGGTCTTCTAGTTTTGAAATTTTGAAGAATAGCTAAAATCCCATTTTGGGTTCTGTTCTGAATAACTGGGCGACAGTGTTCATCGTGTTCGGGTGAACACAGTTGCGTTCGTGAAGATCTGCGCCTTAATGACTTACGCGATCGCGGGAGACACAACGCGTTCACGAAGGTATAGCCCGCCTCACCTTCGCGATCGCGAGTCAAGGCTCGCGTTCGCATAGAGTCCCCCAGGTCCCCTTCCAAGCCTAGCTAAAGCTATGTGTTTGCGTATGACGGGTCGCGTTTGCATAGAGCAAACCCCCAAATGCTCCGCATTTGCGAGCATGGTCTGGCGTTCACGTAGTCTAATATCATCCCCAGCCCAGATCCCCTTTGCGATCGCGAGAATGGCTACGCGATCGCGAAACACAACGCACCAGAACACTAGATGCAGTAAAACACTAGATTTTTCTAAGTCCAACTCACCCGTAGCCTATCCGAAACTCACTTGAGGCCTCGAGGCTCCAAATCAAATATGCACACAAGTCCTAAACACCATACAAACTCGCTCGCGCGATCAAAACACCAAAATAGCGCCTAAAACTACAAATTGGACACCAAATCAAATGAAATTTTCAAGAAAACTTTAAAACTCTATTTTTCACAACCGAACGTCAGAATCACGTCAAATCAACTCCGTTTCTCACCAAATTGGACAGACAAGTCATAAATATTATCGTGAACCTATACCGGGCTCCGGAACCAAAATATGGACCCGGTATCAATAAATCCAAACAACAAGTTGATTCTTAAAATTCATAAATCTTTCAAACTTTCAATTTTCAACAAAAATCAATAACTCGGGTTAGGGACCTCCGAATTCGATTTTGGGCATACGCCCAGGTCTCAAATTACGATACGGACCCACCGGGACCATCAAAATACAGATTCAGGTCCGTTTGCTCAAAATAATGACCGGAGTCAACTTAAATGAATTTTTAAGGCAAAATCTTATTTTATCAGTTTTTAACATATAAGCCTTCCGGAAGAACACCCAGACTGCACATGCGAATCGAGGAAGGCTAAAATGAGACTTTTAAGACTTCGAAACACAGAATTAAATTCTAAAATAGAAGATGACCTATTGGTTCATCACATTTTATGAGGTGGATGTTGAGAAATATCCTACTTATGCTGGAAAAGACAAAAGGAAATCAGAGTTAGGTATTTTGAACGTGTCTATATTCTATTGTCGTACACGACGGGGTTCGAGTTAAATCGATCTTATCATAACCTTATATTCCTCCGAATTCAACTTGATATTAGACGAAAAAGGTAGATAAGATAACAAACTTATTAAGCCCTAGACAATTGGATACTTTATAATGTTTCATGCCGTAGTCTAATGGAAAAGTTGAGGTACATACTAAACAATAAATCTCATGTTCACAGTTCTAGTGAAATTTGAATTTGTGTTCATAGTCGTATATGTTATGATTCTAGCTTTGAATTAGGCTTAATATACAGTTTAGTTTATGAGATTGTAGCCGAATTCCTTTTACACCCTTTAGTTTCACTTAGAATCTTTTACACACCAAACATTTCATGAAAAATGTCTAATAAAAACCATCTTACGAAGGAAGCTATATTGAAAGCGTTATGGAAAAATAAGTACAGAAGACAAATAAAAGGTAAAACAAACAAAAATCATCTTTATTCTAGCTTTTCTTCTTTCCATCAGCCTTTTTCTATACTGATCCGAATGAGTTGCTTTTCCATCAGGGCGCAGGCTTTTTTTTTCAAACTTTCGACAATTTGGTTCTTACAGCTAGTTGACCATGTGGAGAACAACTCTTTTTCAACCGACATTCAACACTTCACCAAGAGAGAGGGAGAGAGATACAAAATTTCTCTTAGCAAGTATGTACGTATTTTTCATTATTCGAAAATTAAGAATATATATTTCATCATCATTTTTTCCTAATACAATAAAATTCATTTCGACGTCCTGAAGATCTAGTTATTTTTCCATACCGGCAGAGTACGTAGTTTAATCTTAATCTATATTACGAGAGAAGTTGCCTCAAAATGAATAGGTAAGGATTTCTAAGATATGAATATTGTCAAATGTTGCTAAATAATTTTCTTCCTTTATTTGGAAGTAACGTAGAAGAAACGATTTGGAGAATGATTGATTTAACAGAAGTGTTTATTAGAAAGAGACTGGTCAGGAGACAATTTTCCAGGTGAACATGAATTTTGGTATATTTGGAAAAATACTGCCAGCTTTAAACACGATGCGAAAGGTTTCTGCGATTCAAATATAAATAAACAAATAAATGGCAGAGAAAGAGATAAGTTATTTTCTAGTTTTGAACATGTTAGTTCACCAAAGTAAATACCAAAGGCCCTTCAAACGAGTGAAGCACTGGAAGTTTCAAATTCAAATTTGAACCCGCAATCTAAGGGGGATGTAGTCCCATTTTTTATGTCATTGGTAGTTACGTCGTTATTGGGTTTTTATCTAATTAAATAAGAGGTATAAATGGAAAAGGGAGGGAAAAGATATGTAGGAAACAAAAAGTTTGAAGTTATTTCCTTTACTAATGCACTTTGTCCCTCGTCTGAAAAAAGAAAGAAAATTTTTGTGTTTAAACAGAAAAACACATCTTCTAGCTCTTAAAGGGTTGATAAAAAGTGATGCGTCGCGCCGTCGCTGGCTCGCTCGGCTTTGGCTCCCAATTTTCGTTATTTTTATTTTTCCTGATATTTTCGCTATTTTTATTTTTCCTGATATTTTCGCGGATTCCCAACGCCTAACGGTCGTTTTGGAATTTAAAATTCGCGACCAAATAGAATTGTTTTCTACCGAAGTAGTACCTCATGTGAACAGGTACTTTCGCACCTACTCAACCCAGACTATTTGGCTATAAATTCAGAGGTTTGGTCTCACTTTCTGACCATCGAAATCTGTAACTCTCCCCACTCTTCTGTATTTCTGCATTGTTTTCCGAAAGCAAAAACGTAAGCATTAATGTGGTTTACTGCCATTTGTTGAGTTTGATGAAATTCTGTAATTTCTATTGCCAAGTATTATTGAATAATTTTTCTGTTCTATCATAAGAAGAATTAATCCAACAAGCCTAAGAGATTAAATTTCTTAAGAAAATACAATTTTCTGTTGAGTTCGGAATATTATTCATTTGATTCTATTTTTGTCTTTTATTTTTGATTTCGTTTTATTTTGTAGGAATTATATTTTTGAATACAGTTACTAACGGTCGTCACCTCCACCTTTTACCTTTTCCTAATATGAATATTGAAATAAGTGTCAGTTAAATATTCATTCTTAGTTTAGACCAAACCTAATTTCTCAATTCATTTGGATAGTGAATAAACTTTGGGCCAATACGTATTCAGTTTAGGGAGAGGGTGGGAAAACTCCTATGGGACCTACCATGACAGCTCGGTTCCATGTGGTCCCACCCAAATGAGGATGAGCTGTACAAATCAGATACACTCTATCCCCCAAAAAAGAAAAGAAACACATTATGTAAGGCGATGGATGAAGCAAACGCGATTAAGGAATCCTCTAAGTGAAAGTACGAAATTAGCCCCCACCAGAGAGTCTAATTCTCAGCCTATATATAGGGAACCACTTCCTCCAGATTTTCAAAACGTGTGATACTACTAAATCTGGTGTTGAATTAGCATTTGATTTGATCAGAAGTTATTAAGAAACAGAAGGGAAAAATGGGAGACAGCACAATGACATGCGTAGACATTCTTTTGGCAATCATCTTGCCTCCTCTTGGTGTTTTCCTCAAGTTTGGCTGTCAGGTACCCCTCCTCCCTTTTTTCTCCTCTTAATTTATTAAATAATAGTTGAAAAAGTATATATTGGTAGGTGCATTAAAGATGTAATTTTTAGGTGTACGACACAAATGTTACCAGTTTCGATAAAAGAAAATATATGGAAACTTGTATAGAAAAGGTTGAGATGAATTTTCGATGGTTCATGAGAATTTTGCAGTTACTTGTAAGCGTTATTGAATACTCATATGAAAACAGGTGGAGTTCTGGATCTGTGTTTTGCTGACTCTCTTTGGATGGCTGCCTGGTATTGTCTATGCTGTTTGGGTCCTAACCAAGTGATCCAATCATCTTCCTATGGTAATTCTTCTTTTATCAAATTTCTGTTACCCCCATACCCAATGAAATGGTAAACAAAGAAAAGCTTTTTCTTTTTGGTTAGGCGGATTATTCAACTAATTAATATCCAACAGCTTGAGTATTCCCTCAATTTGAGGAAAAGATATTTCGATATTCATAAAATATAGCAACTGTATTTAATTCCTTTTTTACTTTTTGTTGACAGGTGGATATGTGAATTTAGTCCATTATCAAGTCTCTTCATTTCCGCTACTCTTGGATAGTTCTGGTGGTCTGTTCCGAGTTTATCCTTTATTTCTTTTTTCTTGTGTATTTTCAATAGAGAAATTATTGATAGAGAAGCCATGTCTCGTATTTCAATGTCTTCATTGCATTGGTTGTAAGTCGCTTGGATTCTAATGTAGTAATGTTCACTTCCATTCCATTCGGTTATTTTAATTGGATATACTAATAATTTCTATTATTATTATTATTATTATACTACTATGGTTTCTCTTGTAACATGTGGCGTATGTTGCTTGTCTTACTGCTGGCATCAATCTATCTTTCACTCGACTGTTCTAATTATTTTTTATGCTATACACGTGAAAGAAGAGTCCAGATAAAGAAGAGGGGAAAACAATACGTGTCCGATTTGGTAGTCTAACTATGGTGGTATTGGTAGGTAGGATATTTCAATAGACGTTTTTTATTTGATCCACGAACCTTGAGATGATTAAAAGCTCAAAAATGCAATATGGTGATAATTTCTCTTCTATAAAGAAAATAAATATGGGGAATGGGGACAGAGTATAGTCACAATCATCATCATAGCAGTAAGTGACAATGCTGGTGCTTTTCTTCAACATAATAATAAACCCATGACTATGCCTAAATCAGGGGTACAAGAGTTTATTCGAATCCCCTTCGCCCGAAAAATTATACGGTATATATAAGACATAATTTGTTTCTTATTTTTATATAATAAGTTTTGAATATTTTTGACACAACCCAAAAATATAATTTAATGGTCAAGTGGATTCAAAACCTTAGTAAGGTCATATGTTCAATTCCTACTAGCTACATTTTTTTTAAACTTTTTTTCTCTTTGAACCCCTTCTGGAGATCCTGCCCTCTGCCACTGGCCTAAGTACGCACCCATGTCGGCAAATTTAGTATGTGTTTGTCAACAAATGCCTATAATTTAGGTGTACTTTCTCCATCTTTAAAAAGACACATATTTTCGAGAACTGATCGGTGGCCGGCGACAAATGCCGGTTCACTTGTGGAAGCGATCTCCCCAAAAGAAAAAGAAAATCAATAAATTAGTATTTCCTGAAGAGATTATCTTAGTTTGACCTGACACATACTTTAATAAAAAGAAAAAACTTTTGAGATATTTGATCTTAAATAAGCATTTGTATGGTTTTAAAACTTTTGAAACTTGTGGTCGGAAACCTATCATAACACTTATACGGCTATAAATATTTTTTATAAGGAAAAATTAAAAAATGTCAATGCTAATAAGGAAATAGTGTTAATCGATTTGAAATAGAGGGAGTACATTGGATAATGGGACAGTCTATTGAAATAGAGGGAGTTCATCCCAATCAATGAAATAAAAGTAAAAAGTGTGAGAAGAAGGAATTGTCCATGCAAATCAATGAAATAACAGTAATCCCATGGAGATTCAAACCACAGGGAAGATGAATGGAATGTTTCGGACAGATTTAACAAAGGAATAACATGGAAAGAGGAAACACCAAAATTCAGAAATCATATCCCCAAACACGTCGAGATATTTTCAATTCACAAAGATAATACAATTGAGATCATATAAGCAAACAAAATATTGTCCTTATGCCAGCCATGACATGGTCCATGCTGCATTTGCCTAATCATGGTCATGGCCAAACGACAGTCACAAGGCACAATAATGTGTTAAAGAGTCAATTAGCACTTGTTTTCAAATTTCATGTGGCTCATAAAATATCTGATCCTGCTTCCAAAGCCGTCACAAACATGCTGCGAAGCCAAAATTTAATATTTATGGGTTCAGAATTCTAGTTCTTTTAAGTTATTAAATTCTAACTTAATAATTTGTAAATATTTAATTAATTTTTTAAAATAAATATAAAATTTGTACTACAGCTATTAGGTATTAGGTTCCGTCGAAACCGTAGTCGGCTCCGACCCTGGTTACCTAGCATCTATCGTTTAGTTTTAAACTAACAGTATCGACACCGTAATACCAAAATACAAAAGAAATCAAGCGCTTTTACTTACCCCCTTCTCTCAAGAGGGATGAAACAGAGAATCCTAGTGGTCGACAGTGGAGAGGGTGGAAAACAGTGGACGGAAGGGCCCCATGATTACAGCTCATCTTCCACGTGGCGGCACTAAATGAGGAACATCTGTGCAAATTCTATTCGTAGGAGCAGAAAAGCGGGGAAAGCAATAGATGAAGCAAACGCGTCAAGGAAACTCGAATGCTCCACGTGAAGTACAAAACTAGCCCTCAAAAGTCAAATAGAAGAGAAGCACACAACTCTACTCTTGTCACCCTATATATAGGATAACCACTTCCTCCTGTTTTCAAAGTAAATGTGAGTGGTGTTTAATTAGCAGAAGTTCTTAAGAAGCAGAAAGGAAAAATGAGAGGCAGCACACTGACGTTCATAGATATTCTTTTGGCAATCATATTGCCACCCCTTGGTGTTTTCCTCAAGTTTGGCTGCGAGGTACTCACTCCCTTCTTTGTTCATAAAAACTGTATAATAAAGAAGGTGCAGATATCGTATGATCAGAAAATTTTGTAGTTCCTTGTTAGCGTTATTAATATATTTCTGGAAACAGGCGGAGTTCTGGATCTGTGTTTTGCTGACTCTCTTTGGATGGCTACCTGGTATTGTCTATGCTGTTTATGTCCTCACAAAGTGATCAATCATCTATGGTAATTTTTCTCAAATTTCATCTCTTTCCAGTTTCCACCCCCACCCCCACCCACCCAAACCACCAATTTCCCCTGGTGAAAAAGGGTACAAGCTTTATTCAACTAAGATCTAACAGCTTGAAGATTCTATCACTTTGCTGAGAAGATATTCTAAAGTTCATACGGTTACTTGGTTTGACAGGATATTTGAAGGCCATTACTAAGTATCTTCATATCCGCTAATGGAGTACCTAGCTGCTGCTTTATTTATTCTTGGATGATGTTTCTTCTAAGTTTATCCCGCTCTGTTTTTGTCTTTGTTTTTATTTGGTTATTCTTCTCTTGTGTATTGCAATAGAGAGATTTGGAAAGATTGTTGATGAAGATATTTATCCTGTTTCAATGTCTTCATATACATTTGGGATTGTAATGTAACTGCATTCTGTATACTAATTGGATATACAAATAATTGCTACTCCTACATTATTCTATGATAAACATGTGGCTTATGTTGTTTGTGTCACAGCTGGCATCAGTCTATAACTTCACTTTCTGGTAATTATCAACTTGATATTGTAATGGGGTCAATAGTATTCTCTTTTTACAAAAGAAAAAGAAAAATGGGGACAAAGTGCACTCGCAAATCACAATCATCATCAAAGGCCAAAGCAGCAAATGACAATAGTGGTGCTTTTCCAGGATAATAATAATAAAGCCCTGACTATGACTATACTCTACGTTTTACGCACCCAAGTCGGCAAATTTACTAGTGTTTGTCGGCAAATGTCTCTAGTTTAGGTGTATTTTCTTCATCTTTAAGCATACAAACGCAATTTTGAGAACTGGTGACCAATTGGAAATTGATGACTGGGCAGAAGAAATATAGAAGCAAGTAAGACTCTTAAACAAGTAATTTCCTCTATTATAATGGACAGTATTTTATTTCAAATCAAAAATGATATAATGGAGTTTGGGACAATCAATTTGAACAAAAACTAAATCCCGTAGTCACAACATAATTAAAGTTATCACCCCCACTAAAACATCTTAATCAGAGGTTAAAAAGCGTCACCAGGTATTCTCGGAAGAAGGCATTCTACATGCAAATCAAATGAAATATCCATGATCACAAGGAAATTTTTCAAAACCACAGTGAACATGAAGGGAATGTTACAGACAGATTTAAAATGGGAATAACATGGAAAGAGGAAATACCAGAATCCGGAAATCATATTCTCAAACACCTCAAGATATTTTCAAGTCACAAACATAATACAACCGAGATGATAACGAAATATTGTCCCTACGCCAACTATGTCACGGTCCATGCCTATATGTGCCTGATAGCTCATGGACATGGACAAAGGACTGTCAAAATGCACTAATATGTTAAGAGTCCATTAATGGAGTACTTGTTTTCAAATTTCATGTGGGCAGATATGGAGGAGAGGAAACTGTTGTAAAGGCAGCCCAGCGTCCAGTATGTCCTTTTCTTCTCAATCAATGGTTGGACATTGATGTGTTGAAGACTCAATGGCTCATACAACATCTGCACCACCTTCCCAATGCCGCTACCAATTTTTGGCCTTAAACTAATAATTGTATATGGGGATGAACACATATCAACACAGCTATCAGCTATGCTTTGCTAGAATATCCTAGTATCACACATATAGACACCACAAACTCAAAGTACAATTAAAAAACAGGCGTTTTTACCCCTTCCCAAGAGGAATGAAGCAGAGTTATGATTCGTTCCTTCATTCATGAGCAAAAGATGCACATAATTCTTTTTTCATTCTTTAAACTGCCATTCACGACGACACATAGGGCAATGTGCTTGAGCCGATTGAGAATTTCACCCACTTCAAGTACAATGAAGATGAAATGCATGGTTGCAAGCACCCCATACTGCAAAGACAAGTAAATTATCAAAGCATTAATAATAGCCTTAGAAAAGGGAGCCAGACTCCAGAAAGGTCATGTCGATACCATCCACAGAAAGATAATTAACTCTAACCATAATACAAAAATCAAATTTTTCTATAATATGAACTATCCGGTTTCACTGATAAATGATAGCTGAACAACTACGGTTATGATTGCTCGTAACCACCTCCAAAAGGAACAATCGATGTTATTTGGATCTCAGTAGCTGGTTAAAACAAACTAAAATTTAAAGTTGAACTGAGAGATCGGTATGGGTCATGAATCAAACTGCCGTACGAATTTCTCAAGTAACAGCAGTGTGTTTGTTACCGACATGCCAGCATGATTTGTTTATTCTCTGTTAAAGTTAAAGATTGAGAGAGAGCTACAGTTATGTCTGGGAGAAGAGGGAGGAGAATGTGAGGCTAAGGTACAACAGCTTGAAGTTTCAACAAAAAAAAAATGTAAAGACATGTACTATGGTATGTAACTAAAAATAGACAAATCATGCATCCGCAAATGGACATATTTTTCATGCATATTAAAAAATGTACTCATAATGAATATACATAAAAATGCAAGGAGTGGATGAGAGTAGGGGACTCGTCCCAGAAAATAAATAAATAAACGAGGTTGTCAAAATCTAATTACACTCATGGCGTCGATAACAAATGAAAAGACAGCTCTGCTAATAGACTGCTTTTTTCCTTCTAGCTGTAGTGTCTCCATCTTTCATGATATAGCCCGACAGAACTTTCAAGTAAACTAAGAAAAAAACTACAGAAGAATCCTGATGATTACTCATATCTGCAAACTGCAGAAGTTTCACTATATGAATAATAAAAACATATGAATCAGTATTATTAGCTACTGATGAAATGGACTAGCAATAATTTGCAGAGAGTATATTGGCAACTGATAATATCTGCAATGTTAAACGGTAGCGTGGGAGTGTTCATGATATCCCTCGAAGTATCAAAAGGATAACCTAATCGGCTCATTGAGTAGAAGTCTATATATAGTACGAATTAAGCGCCTAAACTCTAGAAGAGATTGCCCACAGTGAGGAGATTACTTCAAGGACAGAACTTCTACTTGTTCTTATGTTTATAACCTGGTGTCTAGATAGATAGAAATAAATCCTAGAGGATACTGAGATGACATATATCACTTTTGTATCCTTTGTTATTCTCTTTTTTTTGTTTGTTATTCTTTATCAAGGCTACAAATAGAGAAAAGCAACCAGAAAGATTGTGGCATGTGAAGATCAAAAACGTGGTGTTCGAGTCGGCTGCATGTTGTGTGGCAGCTCGACTAATCTACAGATATCTGTTTCCTCCCACCAGTTAGGTACCATGTAGCCATCAAGTTTTAGGGATGAGACGAATTCACATGACACGCTTCTGCCGAGATTCAGACCTTTATTACAAAGTTGTCACTCCATCTCTTCTACCTCTAGGCCATCGGTTTCAAAAAATCTATGTCTCTCTTAGTGCCCTTCCAAAACTAGTACCACACAACTAGTAAAGGTATAGGGCAGAGCACATGAAATGTACCAACACAAATAAAAGACCTTGGGAACGAGTTATCACAAAGAGAAACACAATCCTAACAATAACTAAATAGAACAATCAGAGCTTGATGGTGAAATGAATACAAGGAAGACAACATCTTATACAGCTCATCCACCTTTTTTATAGGTCCAGTTCATCCAACTTTACTATATAATCTCCACAATCTTACACCAAATCAAATGAACTAAAACTAATTACGTCATCCATTAGGGCATTTGACAGGGAACACTAATATGTAAACCTCAAAAACTAAAGTAGGGGCATTTTTCCCATTTAGACAAAGACATGGTGAATACACAGAGATTTTCCTTTTGGCAAGAATAGTCCAGCAGACTTGTGGCCTCAATTGAAGGGCACAACGCAAAGTCTAAGAACCAAAATATTATGATTCTTGAATTATTTCACCAATTGCATCAATATCTCAAGGTTGCAAGAACAAATACATATTGACAATGTACAGACAAATAAGACACTACCAATATGCAATCTACAAAAAAGAACCTTTTATCTAAATAAATTAGAATTGCAGGGTAACCCATCGGATACGCAGATATACCAGGTTTACATGAGAACGGTAATTCAGTAGCTTAAATGACTGAAGAAACTATCAAGTAGAGACAAATAGGCTTCCTTAGTGAACAATCATCACCAGGGAGTTTGCAATCAGGACAACAACCATCAAAAGCCATCCTACATATTCCACAAGTTTCATCCTGAGCGTCCCATGTCCACGACGAAGCAACTGCATGCCATCTGCAATACACAAGTAACAAAGTAAGCAAACCATGCAGTCTTAGGTACGAAAACAATTAACGTCACATGCCATGAAGAGGACATATATACTCTATTCACGATCCCAGCAAAACGCCCAACAGAACAGGTTAAGGGAAATTTCATGTTATAGTCCATCACAATGAAATATGCCAACATATCCTTCTGCCAAAGCATCTAATCTACTTGCAATATAAAGCTACCCTCAATTTAATTAAGACAATCGAAATATGCACCTATACACCTCATAAAAAAATGTGAAATATTCGACGGAATATAAACTGAAGTAGATTTTCAGAGCAAAAAACCAAAGGACTAGTAAAAATGCTTCTTTGTAATCCCTAAGCAGTTCAATGGCTGCACATTCTCCAAAAGATTCAGAAATTAATAATATTAAAATCCCAAGATCATAAGATAAGTCAAATCCAATCATTAATTACATATTTAGCCAGAAAATGTATTTGCATATCAGAAATGATTCAGTAACAGTTGCTATAATTCACTGCACTTATTATCTGCTCCTATGGAATCAACATATATACTCCGTAGTCTTTCATTTAAACATTACATCAGTGAAATAATCACAGAAGGATAAGCAAAATCTTGACTTTCATTGGCTCACTCTCTGCAATTTCAAGACCACAAAAAAAAGTGAGTCCACAAAAAGGGAATTCGTAAATTCCACAGTGAAATGAAAATTGAGACATTCTTGATTGAAAACAATAAAAATTAATGTTTTGGAACAGAAATTAACCTTTTCCAAAGACAAAATTGATGGGTTAATCTATGATTCCTGCGTGAAAATTTGAACTGAAATGGTTGTCTTTTTAGGGCTTTATACGAACTTTTTGAAAGTGGCGGAAAAATTATTGAAAAATATATCTTGGGTCTACTTTGGAAGGGGCTTTTGCATTCGTACTCATTTTTTGTGCCACGTTTTAACTTATATCCGCTTTGTAAAAAAAATTATATCCGTACCCGCTTTTGCGCATAATTTCAGCATGCGGGGCTGAAGTAGCAAAGACAATCACGCAATACTTCAACATTCTAGTAGACGGGCCTGAAGTTCTTCAGCTCTAGTTTATTCTGAATTAAAGAATTTAGAATCAATCAAATCTCCCCAAGTAGGATTCGAACCTTGGAAAACTTCAGCTCTAGAGCTGAAGTTTTATCTTTTGTAAATGGGGAACTTCAGCATACGGGGCTGAAGTTCCCAAGTTATAAAGACAACAACTTCAGCATACGATGCTGAAGTTCCCCATTTACAAAGACAAAAATTTCAGTAAACGGGGCTGAAGTTCCCCCAGTTACACTGGGGAACTTCAGCTCTAGAGCTGAAATTTTGTCTTTTGTAAATGGGGAACTTCAGCATACGGGCTGAAGTTCTCAAGTTATAAAGACAACAACTTCAGCATAAAGGGGTTGAAGTTCCCCAGTTTACAAAGACAAAACTTCTAGAGCTGAAGTTCTCTAGAGCTGAAGTTTTGTCTTTGTAACTGGGGAACGAGCTGAAGTTTGTAACTGAGAAATTTCAACTCTAGAACTGAAGTTTTGTCTTTGTAATTGGGGAATTTCAGCCCCGTATGCTGAAGTTTTGTCTTTGTAACTGGCAACTTCAGCTTAACTGGTGAACTTCAGCTCAGCGAGGGAAAGGGGAGCTGAAGTTATTTAAAAAGTGGGTACAAGTTAAAAGTTTTTAAAAAAATAGGTATAAATTAAATGGGGGCGATCAAATAGGGTGCCTCGTGCAATTTTCACACTTTGGAAGCAACAGGCTTCTTTGGGCTAAGCTGTTGTCACATCGCCTGTAATCCAACGAGAAAAAAATTTCGTATATAGCCACTCGTGCCAAACTTTTAATACCCGATAGCTCAAATTACAATATTCATCTTACAGCCCAAAAATAATTCTAGTGGCTAGCCCAAAAGTACTTAACTAAAAGGCTCATATCAGCAAAGACAGATCGCGAAAAGAGAGGTGACCATGCCATGGCCGCAAGTAAAAACCTTTGAATTGCCGGCCGTCCGGTGCTTTGCCAAGCCAAGATACGGGTTGGATAGTCTCTATGCATGACCCAGTTAGCCCAGAATCCAGATAAAATATCATCATTGCCTCAATTGTTATGTTACCAAAAAAGAGGAACTAAAATCACAGAAACAGACAGAGAAAAAGAGATCTGACTGATATTATGGATTGATGCTGAAGAAATGACGGTATGATAGTACGTATTTCCATGAATTCAAGGGCCGTTGATTTTGTTTTAAAAGTAAAAAAGGAAAATCATTGGCTAAACGGAGAGGGGCAACCACCCTTTGAATAAAAATTCCAAGCTCTCTGTTATTGCCTCATTTTTTCTGGGCCAACTTTCTTTGATGGGGAAATCCTTTTGTTTTCTCCAAATAAATTTCCACATATATACGTAGGGTTGTGCATAGTTTGGTAAATATCGAATTATGGTACCGAAATCAAAAATATTAGTATTTGGTATTCGATATTTTGGTATTCGATATGATATTTGATTTAAGTTTAAAAAAAAATTAGTATTAGGTATGGTATTTGTTATTTTATAATGAAATACCGATACCGTACCGAAATATATATTATATTACATAATACACATATTATTAATTATACCATAAACATAAAAAAATCTAAACTTTTACTTTCTTTTATTCTCTAAGTTCATCAATTAACTTTAAGTAACAAGACATTTCTAATGATCAAATTTATTTCTTTATATAGAGTTTTCTCTCTCTGAGTTGCTATTTATTGGTTTTGGACAAAACTTTTATCAACAAACATTTTTAGTTTTGTACTTTTGAGTACTTTAATTACGAATATTACAGTCTATGATTTTATGCACTGTTAGTATTCAAACCGGATAAACTGAACGAAATAAACCGAAATTTGAACAGAGAAAAACCGAACCATACCGAAGTTAATTAGGTACGGTATTGGTAATGACATTTCAAGAAATCGAATACCGAAAATACCGAACCGAAATGTCTAAATACCGTACCGTACCGACCGACAAACACCCCTACATATATGTCATTAGTTAATTTTTATGGGAATCATAATTTCAGGCCCGCCATTAGCCGCCATTAGTATATATATATATATATATATATATATATATATATATATATATATATATATATATATATNCAAATAGACTGTCAATATATAGAATATATACTAAATAGACTGTCATTATACAAAATAGACTGTCACTATACAATTTATATACAATAGACTGTCACTATATAAAAATATACTAAATAGACTGTCACTATACAATTTCTATATAATAGACTGACACTATATAAAATATATATAAATAGACTGTCAATATATAGAATATATTCTAAATAGACTGTCATTATACAAAATAGACTGTCACGATATAAAATAGACTATCACTATACAACAAATATATAAGATAGATTGTTACTTTACAAAAAATATACAAAATAAATATTTCTGGCTATTAGATGTAATATGTTTTGGCTGGAAGGCCATTTTGTGTCAATGGGTAAAAATATTGGCTATTAAAATTTTGAGGGGCTATAGAGGATAGTTTTCTCTAATCTAACGAGGGAGTGTGGCCCAATCTATATTTGGCTAAGGATTTTTTACATTCCTATACACTATTTCAAACTTTATTACCCTCCCTACT
Organism: Nicotiana paniculata; assembly: GCA_005239505.1. Classification (NCBI taxonomy): domain Eukaryota; kingdom Viridiplantae; phylum Streptophyta; class Magnoliopsida; order Solanales; family Solanaceae; genus Nicotiana; species Nicotiana paniculata. The sequence continues at coordinate 22,475 of ML325673.1, forward strand.
CAAGTTTGAATCTAATTACATAATATATACAAAATTACCAATTATCTTAATATTTTGGCTATATCCCACTCCTCCCACGTTTCTCTCTCCACAATCTCCCCCCCCCCCCCCC
>ML325673.1:22622-36959 GCA_005239505.1 Nicotiana paniculata
ATCTCCCTCCATTAACGCCTGTTTTCACTCTTCTTCAAAAATTCCTCTACATTTTTTCACTCTTCTTCAGAAATCCCTCTCCATTTTTATAGATTCAAGCTCTAAATACTCTACCACACACTTCCATTAACGCATGTTACTTGCTTAACTTTCAATGAAGAAGAAAACACTTTCGAAGATCAGTCCTAAAGCTAAAGTAGGTGATATTCCTACTTTTCATTTGGGTGTTTTCTCACAAAATTCACCCAAAAAAGTTTCAAAATTGGCATATGCGAAAGCAGAGACCAAAGCAGAGACCAAGCCCAGGCTTTCTCCTAGTGAAGCTAGGGCAGAAGCTCGAACAAAACATAAGCACGATAGGGATGCTGGTGAAGCCTCGACACCTGTTAAATCTGTAAAACGGAAGGGCAAAGAAATTGTTTCCGATGACGATTTCATCGAAGAAGAAGTTATCACGAAAGTTGAATTTTTTTTTAGAGTTTCTCCAACTGTTAAACCTTCAAAAAAGAAGAAGGTTCAAAAATCATCTAAAACTTTTCCCCAACAGTCTTTGGAGAAGGTAAAATTTTAGTAGTTTCAACTTATTTATTTTTTTAAAGCTAAAAACTTGTTCTTCTTCGCATGAACATGCATAATTTTTGTTTTTTTAGTTGTAGAAATTTTGTCTACATTGTGTAGATTTATTGTAGATTAACTATATTTTCTACATTCCTTTGTAAATTGTAGATTTCTCTATTTTGTAGTTAGGTAATGTACTACATGATTTAGTTGGTTTTATTTGTTATTATTTTCTCTATTTTGTTGATGTTAGCTTCATTTTTTGTAGAGAAATTGTATATCTTATGTCTAGTTCATACTTTCTAATTTCTTGATGTAAACATAATCATTTGTAGATTCAGTGTAATCAGTTATTATATATGTTTACTAATGCTGAAACTTAATTGTTTGCAATGTATTTATATTTTTCTGATTGTAGTATAAATGTAGTTATTTTGTTTTCTGGTTTTGAAACAAGTTTTATTAACTTTCTGTTTCTTTTGCTGCAGAATCGACCATTTTTTGCACCATCTGATGTTGATTATGGGATCACTAGATTCCAGACATTATCTGACCCTACAATTCCTGACCAAATCAAGGATTTACTGTCTGAAAATGGGTTAGAGTTGTTTAAGAAGATATGTTTTGGGTATTTTCTTTCCTTGCCCAAAATATATATCCAAAATCAGGTCGGCAGTGGAAAATAGGATATCAGGGTCGGAATGAAATTCCCATTCCGACAGTTGGAACAGGTTCGTAATGTCATTTTGGATATGTCTGCAAAATTTCAGGTCAATCGGAGTTGTTTTGGGTAGTTTCGGCATCGTTGGTGGAATTTAGAAAATTCAAAGTTCATAGGCTTGAATTCGATGTGTTTTTGGAGTTTTGATGTTGTGGTTAATATTTTGAAGGCTCGGTTAAGTTTGAATGATCAAATGTGATGCGTTGGTATGTTTGGTTGGGGTCCCGAGGGGCTCGGGATGGTTTCGGGTGGTTAACGGGGAGTTGGAATGGCTTTTGCTATTGCTGATGTTGTTGTTACTGGTGTTTTCGCACCTGCGGAAGGGAAGCTGCAGGTGCGGTCCCACAGGAGCGGACATGGCTCCGCAGGTGCGGAAGTTTGGGTTGAATAAGGAGTTTCCGCAGGTGCGAGGTAATTGCCGCATCTGCGAGGCTGCAGGTACGGGAGGTCGACCGCAGGTGCGGAAGTTGAGGTCCTTGGGATTTTCCGTAGGTACGCACCTGGGATCCGCAGGTGCTGTTCCGCAGGTGCGAGTAAGTGGTCGCAGGTGCGGAACCACTGGGCAGAAAGTATAAGAGCGTGCCTTCGCGAATTTGAGCCATCTTTCTCAATATTTCATCCGGGTTTGAAGCTTTTGAAGGGTTTTTGAAGAGGGGATTCGATAGTTCTTCATTGAATTAAGGTTTTTGGACTCTAAACTCGTTTATATGTGATTAATGGTAGGATTTATGGTGGAAAATTAGGAGAAAATCAGTGCAAATTGGGTAATTAGGGCGTGGGATTAAGAAGCTTTAAAATGGGGATTTGAGGGGTCATTTGGACTCCGAATTCAGTGTTCTTGGTATGTATAGACTCCTGGGAGGACGAGGTTTCTTGTGGTGTAAGTTTTATCAAGTTCTGAGACGTGGGCCCACAGGACGGGTTTGACCAAATTCTAGATTTTTGAGTATTTTTGATAAATTTCGATTGGGATTAGTTCCTTAGCATATTATGATGATATACTTCTGATTGTTGGTAGATTTGGAGCACTCGAAGGTTGAATTTAGAGGCAAGGGCACTGCGGAGTAGTATATTAGACGGTTTTGAGGTAAGTAACGTTTCCAAACTTGATACTGAGGGTTCGAAACCACAAACTATTTGATATTTGATGTTAATTAAGGTGACACACTTGCCAAGTGACGGGAATGCGGGCGTACACCGAATATTTGTAGCCTGGATCATCCCATGGCACTGTCTAATGGTTATCGCAGGTTGATATTTGTACTTTGAAGGTGTCATATACCTTGAACGTAATAGAAATCATGCTAAGTATAAATGTTAAGGCTTCACGCTGATATGTTCAGACCCGAACGGTCGATTATTGCTGTCTCTATTTATGATTATTGTTTTCATGTACTCAGTCCTGTTATAGCATATGTTCCATGCCTCAGTCTCGTAAGTTGCTAGTTTATTTTATATTATCATTGGTTTGGGCTGATTTTCATATGTGAGAGCATTGTGAGTGGGACTGGAAGGTACTGACTGAGTGAGGCTTGAAGCCTGGTTTTGAGACAGTTATGAGGTCGGACTGCACACCGCAGCGACCCGGGAATCATGCCTTCGTTGGCTTGATATAGCGCTTGGGCTTATAGGAGCCCCTCCGGAGTCTTTACACCCCCAGTGAGCGCACCGTTAATTGAGGGATGGATCTTCCCTGGACATGGATCTTGTCCGAGTGTTATGTTCCGGAGATGGACCTTCTCCGTGGGGCTTATGTTCCGTAGATGGATCTTCTCCGTGGGAATGGATTGGCCTTTTTCCTCAGTACTAGGTGACTGTGTCACTTGTGTTTATGTAATATCTGGGATGGACTTTCCCTGGGCCGGAAGGCCGTATTCTAGTACTGAGTGGACCATCTTATGAGAGTTTGATTACTGAGTACACATCATTCTTGATTCTATATGAATTCATGCTAGTATGCTGGGCTACAAACATAAATTGATGCATCTTGTTTATTTTCTGATATATTACTGTCATGTCCAAGTTATATACTGTTGTTCGAATTGTCGGGGGTTTAGTCCGTCACTACCTCTCAGCCCGTAGTTTGGTTTCGTTACTACTGAGTTGGTGTACTCACGTTACCCCCTGCACCTTGTGTGCAGATCCAAGTACATCGGGATTCAGCTATGGTCAGTGAGTAGCAGCAGTTTTCATCAGAGTTGACGAGGTAGTAGCTGACGACCGTGATCTCGTCGTCTCTTCCTTTTCTACCTGTCGTATTTATTTCAGATAATGTTAGTCATTTCTTTTTGGGTTGTATTATGTATTAGCAGCTCATGACTGTGTTACACTGGATCCGGGTTTTTGTAGGATTATGGGTTCCTGATTCTCGTAAATCTGTTTTCAAATTCAAACTTACTATTATTATTGATTTCAGACTTGTTAAAAAGGGTATTTCTCTGATGAGTGGCTCTAGTTTAGTTTAGATAGTTGGCTGGCCTGGTCCCACGACAGGCGCCATCACGGCTCTGAAATTTGGGTCGTGACAAGTTGGTATCAGAGCCCTAGGTTAAATAGGTCTCACCAGTCATGAGCAGGTTTAGTAGAGTCTTGCGGATCGGTATAGAGATGTCTGTGCTTATCTTCGAGAGACTACAGAACCCTTAGGAAAATTCCACATCTTTGAATTCTGTCGTGCGACTCTGTTGAACTCTGAAACTAAACTTCTGTTGTTTTCATTCTCTTACAGATGGTGAGGACTCGTGCTACCGATAGTGGTGACCAGACACCAGCAGGACCAGCCCGAGGTCGAGGCCGTGGTCGAGGACGTGGTAGAGGGAGGGGTGCAGCCCTCACAGCAGTTGGGGCAGCATCTGTGGACCCTCTCATTGCCCAGGATCAGGTCCCCATAGTTGAGATTCCAACGGGGTAGACCCAGGCACTAGCAGTGCCCAATGTGATTCCGGCTCTTCAGGAGACCCTAGCCCAGATTTTGACGGTATGCACCAGCTTGGCACAGGCCGTCGCTATGTCCACCACTGCTACTACTTCTTAGGCCGGGGGAGGCATCCAGACTCCAGCTGCTCGGACACCTGAGCAGGTCACCCAGGGACTTCAGACACCTGGGGAAGCCCTATTACATCAGATTGCTCCGGTACAGGATTATGTGGTCCCAACTTTAGCTGATGATGAGCAACGTAGGTTGGAGAGGTTTAGCAGAATCCAGCCTCCGACTTTTAGTGGTACAGAGGGCGAGGATGCCCAGGACTTCTTGGACAAGTGTCGTAGGATACTACGTACAACAGGGATATTAGAGGTCAGTGGGGTTCCATTCACTACATTCCAGTTTTCAAGAGCTGCACTTGCTTGGTGGGAGGCCTATGAGAGGCATAGACCCGCTAATGCAGCGCCTCTTACATGGCATCAGTTCTCCATTCTCTTTCTGGAGAAGTATATACCACAGTCTCGCAGAGAGGAGCTCCGCAAAGAGTTCGAGCAGTTGCGTCAGGGAGACATGGCCGTGACGCAGTATGAGATGAGGTTCTCTAAGTTAGCCCGTCATGCCATATGACTAGTTCCCACAGACAGAGAGGGGATTCGAAGATTTGTTGATGGTCTCACTTATCAGCCGGATTTTTCTGACCAGGGATAGGGTATCCGGTGCTTCTTTTGAGGAGGTAGTTGACATAGCCAGGGAGATTGAGTCAGTGCGCCGCCAGGAGCGTGTTGAGAGAGAGGCCAAGAGGCCTCGAGGTTCAGGTAGTTATAGTGGTGTTCACTCAGGAGGTCAGTCTCAGCACAGCAGAGGCAGACCATTCAGGCCTCCTTAGCCAGCTCGTCCAGTTTACAGTGATGCTTTATCAGGACACGGTCCCCGTAGCTCTCATCCGGGCCGTTCCTCATTTAGTTCACTTCCAGCCTAGAGCTCATCCCGGCCACCATCAGTTCAGGGTTCCTCAACACATGGTTCTTCTAGCGGCTACTCTGGTTCCAGGGGTTCCCTTCAGTCCCCATCGTCATTTGCTGAGAAGGGTTGCTTCGAGTGTGGGGATCCGGGTCACATCAAGAGGTATTGTCCCCGCCTTTCTAGTAGTTCATTTCAGCACAAGAGCCAGCCTCCAACTTCAGCACCAGTTTCTACACCAGCCGCTCAGGCAGCCAGGGGTGGAGCTCAGTCAGTCAGAGGCCGCTCTAGAGGGGGAGGTCGGTCAGGTGGAGGACAAGTCCGTTTCTATGCACTTCGGGGCAGACCAGATGCCATAGCTTCAGATGCAGTGATTACAGTATTATCTCAGCCTGTCACCGGGATGCTGCGGTATTATTTGACCCTGGTTCTACGTATTCATATGTTTCTTCATATTTTGCACATTTCTTGGATACGCCCTCGTGAGTCTTCGTTTTCAGCTGTTCATGTGTCAACTCCGGTGGGGGATACTGTTGTGGTAGATCGGGTGTACCGATCTTGTATTATATCTTTTGTGGGTCGGGAGACCCGGGAAGATCTATTATTGCTTAGCATGGTTGACTTCGATGTGATTTTGGGCATGGATTGGCTATCTCCATGCCATGCAGTTCTTGACTGCCATGCCAAGACCGTGACCTTAGCTATGCCCGGATTGCCGAGAATTGAGTGGAGAGGTTCGGTGGAGTATGTGCCTAGCAGGGTGATTTCCTTTCTGAAGGCTCAGCGTATGATTGGGAAGGGGTGTGAGACTTATTTGGCCTTTGTGAGGGATGTTAGTAGTGAGACTCCTCCCATTGATTCTGTTCCTGTGGTCCATGAATTCCCGGACATTTTCCCAGCAGACCTGCCAGGAATGCCACCTGACAAGGACATTGATTTTGGTATTGACTTATTGCGAGATACCCAGCCTATCTCTATTCCCCCTTACCGCATGGCCCCAGCAGAGTTGAAGGAATTGAAGGAACAACGTCAAGAACTCCTAGATAAGGGGTTCATTCGGCCTAGTGTGTCGCCTTGGGGTGCACCGATGTTGTTCATGAAGAAGAAGGATGGATCCATGCGTATGTGATTTGAATATAGGCAGCTGAACAAGGTTACGGTGAAGAACCGATATTCTTTGCCCTGTATTGATGACTTGTTTGATCAGCTTCAGGGAGCTAGGGTGTTCTCCAAGATTGTCTTAAGGTCTGGGTACCATCAGCTGAAGAGTCAGGATTCTGATATTTCGAAGACTGCTTTCAGGACGAGATATGGCCACTATGAGTTTATGGTTATGTCTTTTGGGCTGACCAATGCCCCAGTCGCTTTCATGCATTTGATGAACAACGTGTTTCAGCCTTACCTTGATTCATTCGTTATTGTGTTCATTGATGACATCCTGGTGTACTCTCGTAGCTAGGAGGAGCACACTCAGCATTTGAGGGTTGTGTTGCAGAGATTGAGGGGGGAGAAGCTTTATGCAAAGTTTTACAAATGTGAGTTTTATGCTTTATGCTCGTATAGGTATGCTTTAACATGCGTGTCGATCTCTTCATCTTTGACATTCTTTCATTAAATTCATCAAGCGTGTATGATCGTGCCGTGGCAAAGTACAATTCACTTAACTTTAGATGACCCTTCTTGAACTTTGACCTTATATTTGTCCAAATATGCCACATGCAAGCATAATGTGGCATTCCAGTATAAAAAATAGATGTTGCCTAAGATATCTCATTCCGGTCCGAAACAACACACATATTTGGTTTTTTACCATACACATGTTTGAATTGCTCAAAAAACCACTTCCATGATGCGTTATTTTCTGAATCAACAACAACGTATGCCAGTGGTAATATGCTACCTATCACATGTGGCATAAAGAAATTCAATTTCGGTAATAAAACTTGAGAGGATAAAAAATACATACTGAAAAACAACTTTACAATAATATTTCTACAATTAATCTACAATACCTACTGCATCCATTGTGCTAGCTGTTAACATTGTTCCCCCATATGCTGATTTCAATAAGGTGTCATCAATTACTACAATTGGCCTACAATACTCCCAACCATTGATGGATGTACTAAGCGCAACAAATGCGTACAAGAAACAGTCATCTTCAGTCTTCTGCAATTTAACTACTGACATCAGATAAGTCTTCTCCAGAATATACAAATAACTTGGCAAGCGACTATAGGAATCAGTAGGAGTACCTCTCAAAAATTCCAAAGCCTTTTCCTTTGCTCTCCAAGCTTGCATGTATGTTAAAATCACACCATATTCGGACAACATATCAGTTTGTATGTCTTTTGGTCTGTAAATTGTCTTAGGATCTGCATATTTTTATATAACCATGCTACCAACTACCATGGCAGTAGGTTTGCATTGTATGTATGTATTTTCCATCAAAGAGCATGTGTGCAAGCTGTTGAACTTTCGAACCTTGAACAATGCTGATTCGTTTATGCTGGTGGACTTGAAGTGCCATGTACAATTGTCCCCAACACATACCAGGCAGCAACTACAGAATAAATTTTTTTTAAAGAATGTTATGAAAAATGTAGCTACAAAATAATAGGTTGTTTAAGCACAAAAATCTTATATTAAACAATTTGTATACAAAAAAACTACAAATTATATACAAGGAAAGTACAAACTACAAAAAAAACTACAAATTAAACAAAAATATGATTTTGACAATTGAACTGTTCCTACCTTTTTGTACTAGACCTTTTCACCCTAAATTGGAACTTATTTATGACAGAATAGTGCTTCATTGCACTGACAATTGCTTGCTTGTCTTTGTAGAGTTGGCTTACTTCTATAACATTTGGCGTATGTTCTGTTATGATGATACTTTTATATTCCACTATCGCCGGAGATGTTGGCCTATCAATCAACTTGAGTGTTCCATAAGAACCTGCATTCAATTAAAGGTAACTACAATTCAGACATACATTGTAGATAATTTGTAGTAAAATTGTAGAACACGTGAAATTGAATACTTCAATAGTCATAACAGTTGAACTATACTTGTTATGTAGTATCATTGTAGATATGTTGTAGAAAAATTGTAGAACACACGAAATATGAAAAAACATCACCATTGAAACAACAGAGCAAACCTGCGATTGTGCTCGAATTAGAGATACTGCATTCCAAATTGAAATCATGCATTATTATACACATCGAATACATTCCTAAGCTTTTGTTTCCCTTTTTTGTCTCCATGTATACTCGAACTCCCATATCGTTCTGAATTTTCATTGGAGGACAATGTTCGTTGACAATGTATTTGATTTTGATGATTTTTTCGGATCTATCTATCATTATATGCTCTGCAATTACAAAATTCAATTTACTATAATTTGAATCATTGCTGACTACAATTCCATCAACATCAAAATTTATGTATCTCCTAATGCTATCTCGATGACCATTTCGCTGAAGCATAATAACTACTTTGACATTATGTCGTGGAATTCAATACAATTGTAGACAATTATTTATAATTTTTTTTTCAAAACCTTCGCTTATGGTTTTGTAACCAGAGGAGACAGAGAAAACCAGAGAATCGACAATTATAATCTGAGAAAATCGGCGTAGTACCAGGCTTAATTAAATTGTGATGATTGCGTCGTAAAAATCTCGAAAGAATCCTACGCGATCCCAAAATTTCGCGTCTAAAAAAGGAAGGCTACTGCAGAAAGGATTCTAGTTTAAATAAATGTATATATTTTGTAGACAAAACTTGTTTAAGCTATGTAATTAACTAAACGTGGATATTTTTGGTAATAAAGTTTCAAATAGTGTATAGGAATGAAAAAATCCCTTTGGCTAAAATAATTCTTTAAAGAGTTGGATCACAGAAAGATAGCCCAGATTGCACTAGCCAATGTCGCTGTTGTCACTTGGGCCGTAAGTGATCAATCTTACAAGTACAAATAGCATGGACTAGCTAGTTTTAGGACTAATAATTAAAAAATAGCCAGCGTTTGTAAAGTCATTAAAAATTAGCCGCTAACCTAGCTGAAATACGAAAAGTTTCAGCATAAGCATATTATGCTGGATAATGAAGCTCTTACGTATAAATTTCCAGCGTATTATGTTGGAACTCCAGCACAATATGCTGGAATCTCATATGTAAAAAATTTGGACTCCAGCGTATTATGCTGACATTTGTCCGAATTTTTAAGGGTGTTTTTATTTAGATTTTATCTTTACATGAAAAAAATAATTAAATTTTGATTACTTTTAAAACTGTAGCTAATTTTTAATTAACATTTATAAATCAGGCTATTTCTCTTTTTTTTTCCATCTTAGCTTGACCCAGTCTAAATTACTTTCTTGAACTTCAACTAATTCATCATGTTATGTAAGTTTATAATGTAAGAATTCGAGATATTTTGAGCACTGTGCTATCTTTTGTGTAAGTTTGTAATGTAAAAGCAATTCAACTATTTATGTCCCCGGTATTTAGCACCCTGTAGCAAGTGTATTTACAGCATAAGCAAAAAAGCTGAAGCATATTTTCTCCTCCGTTTTGACTGATAAAAAGGAGATAGGAAGAAAGTAACAACAAGAGATCACCTTTCACACATATTTTTGTATAACATACCTCTTTTGTAGCCTTAATTAGGGCTGTTCAAAACCAAATCGAAAGCTTTAACCAAACTGAACCAACGACTTATTGACTTATTGGTATCGGATTATCGAAGTAATGGATGGCGAACGATTGAGATTAATAATTAACGGCTTTACGATTTGGGGGAGGATTACTCAATTTTCTTGTTGGGTAAACCGTTAACCCGTTAAGAATTTTTATATTTACACTTTTATACCTATGTATATAAACTTGTTACTACATTGATGCATAAGTGGTTGTATATAGAATGATACAAATGTCTATAGCTAATAGCAGTCGTCTCTGGCTTCTCATAGATTATGAATGGACATGAATTGAATTCCTCTCTGGGCCATAGTATTACCTTTGTGGATAACAATACTAATGGTATTGGTTGTTCAAAAACTAACAGAGACAGTTTGAACTATGTATTTGCCCATATGGTATTGATTGTTTAAAAAATTTCAATTTGATTTAGCCGATAAATTGCTCAATAACCGCCATATAATTGTTAATCCGATACCAATCCACCGTTATCTTATTGGATGGCTAGCAGATTACTACATTTATGATCAATAACCGATAATTCGAACCGTTAAGCGTAATTATCCGTAACATCCCTAGCCTTAGTATGTTAATGACTTTTGGTATGCACTGGAAATGGTAAAAGAAAGTAGAAGTTGAAAAGAGTGAAATGCATCAGATCATATAGTTAAATTGTAAAAGTTAATGAATTTAAATTATTGACATTACGAAGATCTAAAAATGCAACTATTATATAAATCGGAACGGGTGAGTATTATTTTAGTTCTACGCTATTTTACCTTTTAATCAGTTTTCAGCATGTGATTCATGCATGTTTGGTGCCTATGTATATCCTGGTTACTTTGCACATTAATTATAATTTATTGTCTGTGTATAAAATTGTGGCCTCTAATGAGAAAGAAATGTAGTGTCTGTAATGTATGATTTATCTATTAATTTCCAAATTGATTAACTACAATTTTATCCATGTATCTAATGTGTCATGACCTAATTTATCCCTCCGAAAGGTATCGTGACGGCACCTAATCTTTACGACTAGGTAAGCCTAATATTATGTAAAACTTAAAGAAATCAAAATGATAAAGGATACAATAGCATATTGTAAATAACAAGAAAAATAGTGCCACTCGGCATATACAAAATAATCTCCCAAGACTAGGAATGTTGCTAAATCACAAGCTTCTATAATCTATATAGCTCTATACAAAAGTATGAAGATAAATAAAGAAAGTCTCTAGGCGAGGGAGTAGAAGGGGACTCCGAGGATCTGCGGACGCAAGCGGAACTACCTTGAAGTCTCATGGAATCAGCAACACGCATTAACCCCGAGGCTGATAGCTCGTACCTGGATCTGCACACAAAAAACATGTGCAGGAAAGGGCATGAGTACACCAGAATGGTACCCAGTAAGTGCCAAGCCTAACCTCGGTCGAGTAGTGATGAGGTCAGGTCAAGGCCCTACCAGAGTAAATAAATATAATAAATTAAACAGTAAGATATATATATATATATATATATATATATATATAAAATTTACGGTAAAAAAATTAAAGGAATTCACAAAATTTATAGTTATGGGAGCCCTCGTCTCAGAACAAGTTAAACACAATAGGGAATCTCCCGGGATACCGTCCCGTAGTTCTGAATGGTTATGCAATACATGAGGGATCTCCCAAAATACGTTCGTAGTTCCAAAGGTAAATATGCAGTGCTGGGGGATCTCCCGAAATACGTTCGTAGTCCCAAAATAAATATGCAAGACATGGGGATCTCCCGGAATACGTCTGTAGTCCCAAAAGTAAATATGCAGTGTTTGGGGATCTCCCAGAATACGTCCGTAGTCCCAAAGTAAATATGCAGCGCAAGATAAAATGACAAGTATGACATCGAGTTATACATTTTAGACTAAACACAAATAAGGGAAAATCGGGATCGAACTAAGCATGTTGCACAAAAATGTCAAATAGGCAGTTAAAACACGTAAGCGTGCTTCCCTAATATAAACTAAGCAATTAAACATAATAGTGCAGTTTGACAAGGGAAAAACAGTTTATGACTTAGAAAGGAAAAACGAGATTTTTGCAACAATAGCCCGTATACGTACTCGTCACCTTATGTACACGACGCTCACATATCAAATAATACCAATCATCCTAAGGGGAAGTTCCCAACACAAGGTTAGGCAAGCTACTTACCTCGAACCGATCAAATCAACCCAATATCACGCTCTTGCCACGAGTATCCAAATCCAAATGGCCCAAATCTAATAAAAGCAATTGCATAATGTAAATAATACTACAAGTAACTACTTTAGCTAATGACTTCGAAGCTAAGAAATGAAAATAGGAAAAACGCCCAAAAAGTCTCCCTGGGCCCGCGACTCGAAATCGAGTAAAAGTTACCAATTTAGAACACCCATTCACTCACGAGACCACTCTTCCAGAAATAATCAAATTCCGACGCCTAAAACCCGATCAAACCTCAGAATTTTGATTGGGAAATTTCCCCCCCAAATTCCCACCTTTTCACTCAAATTCCTTGATTAAGTGAAGAAAATTACTATAGCTTAATGAAATATAAACGAATTGGAGTTAGGAATATTTACCCACTGATTTCCTCTTCAAAAACCTTGCAAAATCGCCTTCTACCGAGTTCTAAATCAACTTTTGAGTAATGAACAAAAAGCCCTCGATTTCACTCTTTTCTGACTAGCGATTTCCGCTTCTGCAATGCGGTCCCGCACTTGCGGAAGAATCATCGCAGGTGCAAACTTCACTAAACTGAGCTGGGGCCGCATCTGCGGACACTGGGCCGCATCTACGAGCCCGCTTCTGCGGTCCCCCAACCGCACCTGCGATCCCAGCTGCCAAGGTCAATATCCGCATCTGCGGCTCCTTAGCCGCTTCTGCAGCTCTGCACCTGCGGTCTGATATCCGCAGGTGCGAAAATAATAGGTGCAACAACTTCAACAAAGGCATAAGTCCAAACCAATCCGTTTAGTATCCGAAACTAACTCGAGGCCCCCAGGACCTCAACCAAACATCCCAACCAGTCCTATAACACCATACAAACTTAGTCGAGCCTTCAAACCCCATCGAACAACGTCAAAAACATGAATTAAGCACGAATTCAAGCCTAAGGACTTTTTACCAAATTCTACAAATGACGCTGAAACGCATCAAACCTAGTCCGAATGAACTCAAATTTTACACAAAGGTAAAAAATGACACAACGAACCTATAACCCCTTCCGGAATTCCATTCTGAGCTCGATATCAAATTTTCCACTACTGGAAGAAATCACCGAATATCCAACTTTCGCCAATTCAAGCTTAAATCCATTACAGACCTCCAAAACACATTCCAGAAGCGCTTCTAAGCCCAAAATTACTCAACGGAGCTAACGGAGTCGACGTAATTCCATTCCGGATCCGTCTTCACCACTTCCCACTATGGTCCCAATTCTAAGACTTAAACTCACATCTAGGTACTAAGTGTCCCAAAACTCACTGAATTCCACAACCAAACACTCCCACAAATCCCAAAAGCAGAAACAAATGTGGGGAAAGTAGTTATTAGGGGATCGGGGCTCTAACTCTCAAAACAACCGGCCGGGTCGTGTCACGCCCCAAACTAGGGGAGGCATGACTGGCACTCGATACTGTATTCGATCGAGTTAGCCACTAAACATACTAGCTAACTAAACTGGGGGCCCAACAGATTGGGCAGCATAACATCTGAAATACTAAGCCTGGACTGTTAAGGTCATGGCCTGAATAACAATAAGCCATATAAACAAAGATAGACAATCCAAAATAATAAAGTACTAGCTGGCCGACGAGGCCGCGACTGAAGACATACATGCCTACACACATATATATACATGCCAAGCCTATGGTCTGGAGACTGAAAGCTGCAAAAAGAAACCCAGAATACTATGTCCACAATAGCCTCTAAGAGTGTCATAAGCGCTGTCGAGACAAGGCCCCGACTATACCCAAACTATACAACAAAAGTAACCATCCTATGGAAGCTCCAGGAAGAGGTGGAGCTTACTAACTCACAGCTGAACCCCGGAATCCTAGCGGAGGGGTCGATCAGAGTCCCTACCTGAACCTGCACGCACGAAACAACAATGAAGTGTCCCCAGGCAACGGGACATCAATACGAATAAAAATGTACTGGTATGTAAGGCAGAAAGTAGAATCATACATAGCTGATGTAAAAAGGGTAATAGAGATACCACCTGACACTGAAACTCTGATAGCCTCCATGGCCGACATCCGACCTCATAGTAATCAAATATGCATGGTATGCTCGTGTAATCGTATGTCGTGAATACATATATATTGATGCAAATGCATGACACACCCAACCAAATGCAACCAATGGAGGTCTCTCCCGGTAGCTAACCGGTATCATATTGCCAACCTGTGGCGATCTGTACAATATATATAGTCTTTCG
>ML325674.1:0-28267 GCA_005239505.1 Nicotiana paniculata
ATAACAAACATGATGATAGCAAAATCCTAGAGAACATGGTATCTAATGCACACATGGGTACCTGAAACATGGTTCTAAATGTAGTGCTTATGAAAAATGCAGCAGAGGTAACATTATAGCAACTCATTACTTTGTTATAGTTATTAACTGTGAGCAGGACTTATAAGAGGACATGAATATAGTAGACATGCTAAAATAAAGAACTAAACATGATTTCTAATGCATGGTATGCATGTCCTAAACATGATACTATTGCACACATATGTAATAAATCCTATAGTCATGATTTCTTCCTGTACCTATCTAAGCATGCATAATCCCCTCCCATAATCACTATCAAGGCCCAAATATTCATTTACAGATTATTACAGGCCAAGAATAATGAATTACATTATTAAAAAGAAAAATAAGAAGTTAGTTCTATAGGGAGCCTTCAATCAGGCCCATTCTTCCAACCTCAATACTTTCAAGTTTCACAGCCTTACATGGTCTGGGTGCGACAAAGCTCCCTAGGGCCCTCTTGGGTCCCTGGCCAATACCAGCACCCAGATATAATTGCCAAAATTAAGCATGTGCAGTGTGGAAATACCAGCCTCAGTGTGTTAAAGTTCAGAGGGAACTCGAGAGATTCCCTAAGCAACGCTCACACTGAGGGGGTGGAACCTAGGTCTCTAGGAATAATGTGAAGTTCCAGAATTGAGTTCAAATAAATAGAAGAGTTTTGAAAGAGAGTTCATAAACCAGAGAATCTGTTTGGCAAAAACAGTTTTTGGAAAAAGAGACGAGTAAGGAACAACCTTCACACAGCATCAGAGATACACAAGCAAAACACATAACATTACAACAGGTTCAGACATTACAAGCAGTGGTAATTGGGACGGGAACAGGTTAAACATTTAATGGTAAACAATCCAATGAAAGATTTAGGAATGGTACGGACATGATCAGAGATTGCTTACTCTGACATAGCCATAAACCAACCATAAAAGAGTCACATAGAGAAGGTCAAGGGATTGGGGTACAACACAATCATGAAAACAGCTAATCGATATGCCCAAGACACACAAGACAAGAGAGATAATAACATTATGAGGATGTATTCTAGTTTCAAGTTTCACAGAAGAACCATATAAAAACAGACTAAGAATAATAAGAACTGAAACAAGTAGAGAATCATGTTGTTAATGAAGCTTTAAATTTAAAATAAGACATACCAGTGAAGATGAAAGCAAGCATAATGAGAGAACAAGAGAAAGAGCACAATGGTTAGCCTTAGCTTGTAGCCGGCTAACAGTAGTAAAGAACAAAGGACCCGAGTAATAGAGCAGAGAGCTTTAGTGTGAGAGAGAGTTTTTAACCACAAGTGTGTGCGTGTTTTAGTGAAAAGCTAGAACTTTTATAGTTGAAAAACAAGTAGCAAAATATGGTAAGAATCACAATGGCATGGTAATCAAAGGACTCAGAATCAATCAGTCAGGAAATCAATGACACGGTTCCCTTAAGTCAAGGGATTTCAAGAACTCAAACGGTAAAACCAATAACACATAAGGCAAATAAAATTAGTACATGACCAAATAAGGAAAGAATAATAGTTCATTAAGTATAGGGTAAACAATTAAGGCTAAGACAAAAAATATTCAAATTAAGGAAATAAAAAATAAGAATAAAGCACCACATGCGAATCAATTAATTCTGAATAGAAATTGAGGGTTTAAAGGAATGTCTGTCAATCAAGTAAGAGTCACAATTCTTTATTCATCATATAAATAGACAAGAATGCTCAGACATAGTAAACCAGCGTGTCAAACAAGTGCTAGTAGAAAGATGCAAATCTGAACAACCTAGATAGTCATAAGCATAAGTTAGGCTAAGAAAACTCAGTAGAACACATTCAAAGCAATGTAATCATAGAAACTCAAGCAAAGAAAGATGAACAGTCATGCTAATACACAAAACCACATATATAAGTCTAGGAAAATTAGGGTTTTTAACATAAACGAGATAAAAGCTAGTAAAAGTCATAGAATCAAATATGATATGCAAAGAATCGACTCAAACACAAAGAAAAACTTAGCTTTAAACAGGCATAAAAAGGGTTTTGAGAAACCCTAATTTTAAAAGGGAAGTAAAACCGTTTGAAAATTTAAGATTCTTAAAGACTGAGTCGAGAATAATGTAAAACATAAAGAAACAGGCTTGAATCATTTAAAAATACC
Source organism: Nicotiana paniculata (assembly GCA_005239505.1). Classification (NCBI taxonomy): domain Eukaryota; kingdom Viridiplantae; phylum Streptophyta; class Magnoliopsida; order Solanales; family Solanaceae; genus Nicotiana; species Nicotiana paniculata. The sequence goes on from ML325674.1 coordinate 2,217, forward strand.
ATGGATCTGAGAGGTTTAGACAAAAAATTAGGGTTTCATAAGAAAACTAGAGATAACCGGAGAACCTGCCGTGAAACTCAAAGATCGTGGTTGATATGGCGTGGTCTTGTTAAAACCCCACCATAGAGGCGGGGAACAATCCAAAGCAGGAGTCCATGTGCAAGTTGGCATGGCCCAGACCCTCGAGGGCTTCAAAAATGAAGTGAACCAGATAGAGGAGACCTCATGGAGGCTTGTAGTCGAAAGGATGGTGGTCGGAGATAGCCGGAGGAAGGCGGAGGAGCTTCATCAGAGGCGGGGGGGNCGTTTGAGTTAATTTAGGCAAGGATGGATTTGGGCCGTTGATCTCATTTGATCAAGACTCAGAATAAATTAGAGGTTGGGCCGGGTTAGTTTTTGGATTGGGCTGGGGGTGTATTTGGGTTAGAGGTCAGGTGGGGTTGGGTTGAAATGTGGCTAGGATTTAAATAAAATGTGGCTAGTCGTTAAATACCCATAAAAATATATAATTAACTAATTAAAATAGCTAATAATTTTATAAAAAATGAATTTAAGTTTAAATAGGTAAAATTACAGTAATTAACTAATATTAAGTGTAAAAATGAATAAATTTCGAATTGAAATAGTGTAAAAATGTCCAATTGGGCCATAATTGTAAAATTGTTGTAATTGAAATTAAATAAGACCCAATTGGATAATTTGTGAAATAATTGAGTTTCACTAGATAAAAAATTGATTATAAATAATATATTGAGCAGGGAAATATTTTAAAATTATTTCTAGCATAATTTATGAATAATTTAAATATGAAATATTAAAATAAACAAGAAAATAATTTAATAAAAATATCGAAATATAGGAAAAAACACTCATTATTACAAAGAGTAATTTGGAGGGCTTATATGCAAGTTTGAAAAATAATTTGAGGAAAAATTGTGTATCAACAGCTGCCCCTCTTTACTCGAGAAGGATGAAAGAGTTGTCGGGTAAAGATATGATGGCCAATTTTGACCGAGAGGATACCGTGGGAGAGAATTAGGCTGCACCCTGGCTTATGAGATGCTTACATATCTCTGGTTTTACAGGAATCAGGTCATATGTAGTTCCTGAATCATCGACGAAATATACCGTTGATGTTTCACAAGAACGGACGCAAGGTGCGAGGTAAGGTAAAGTAGGAAGGTCTTATGGAGTTGTATCGGAGAACTGGAGCAGTCCGCTCATGCCTGGTTGGCTGTTCCGGTCGGATTACCTGCAAATAAATAACAAGCATATATTGTGCGTAATATAAACATGATGCAAGTTCCCATTGGACTATGAATGTTGTCTTTGGACAATTGAGGATGATTGTCCTTAGACCATGATGTCCTGGGCCATGAATCGCTTGGTGCGGGATTCGCAGGCTATGAAATGACGTTCTCGGGCCATGAGGATGGTGCCTCTGAACCATTGTGCCTTTGAATAATGATATGCAAGTTGAATAAAAGAGATCCTCATGCCATGAAATGATGTTCTCGGTCCATGAAGATGGTGCCTCCGAACGATGATGCCTTTGGACAAGTTGGCGATATTTCAGCCCATGAAGAATGCAGTAGTATTACGCTAACAAGACAAAGTTCCATCTTGCGAATTGAAAAAGAAAAGATGGGCAGAGCTTAGCCCGAGAGAAGCATAAACAAATAACGCCACGAAAGGTGGTTGCTTTGAAGAGGTAGATAGGAGATTTATGTAATGAAGTAAAATGCAGGGGAAGTAGCGTGGAACCTCGGAAGGTAGAATGATAGCCTTATGCAATGCAGGAAATAAATGCAGGGGAGGTAGCATAGAACCTCAGAAGGCAGAATAGTAGCCTTATCCAATGGAAGAAATAAAATGCAGGGGAGGTAGCGTGGAACCTCGGAAGGCAGAACGGTAGCATGCAGGAAATAAAATGCAGGGGAGGTAGCGTAGAACCTCGAAAGGCAGAATGGTAGCCTTAAGCAATGCAGGAAATAAAAATGCAGGGGAGGTAGCGTAGAACCTCGGAAGGCAGAATGGTAGCCTTATGCAATGCGTGAAGTAAAATGCAGGGGAGGTAGCGTAGAACCTCGGAAGGCAGAATGGTAGCCTTATGCAATGCGTGAAGTAAAATGCAGGGGAGGTAGCGTAGAACCTCGGAAGGCAGAATGAAAGCCTTATGCAGCGCAAGAAATAAATTGCAGGGAATGTAGCGTAGAACCTCGGAAGGCAGAATGATAGCTTTACTTAGTGCAAGAAATAAAATGCAGGGGAGGTAGCATAAAACCTCGGAAGGCAGGATGATAGCCTTATGCAGTGCAAGAAATAAAATGCAGGGGAGGTAGCATAAAACCTCGGAAGGCAGGATGATAGCCTTATGCAGTGCAAGAAATAAAATGCAGGGGAGGTAGTGTAGATTCTCGGAAGGCAGGATGATATCCTTATACAATGCAAGAAATAAAAAATGCGGGGGGAGACATCATTTAGTCTCGAAAGGCAGAATAGCCTTATGCAGTGTGGGAAAATGAACGACAGTAAGAGTTCTTAGCTGATGATAAACTGCGGTGATACTATTGTGGTGAATAAGCGTTGTTTGTGATGGTAGTAAGCGTCGGCATGTGCGACGAGTTTGAGAGCATGTCCTTAAGAAATATGCATTTTGCGAAGATAGTAATGTGCTCTGGGCTTTTGCCATTTTTGTGCCTGCATCCAAAGAAAAATTGTGAGTTCTGTAAAGGTGAGGGTTAGTTCGCATCCCCACTGGCTCGGCTCGGCATGTCTTCTTGATAACGAGGACTTCGTTGTTCATATCATAGGGGTAGCATTTCTAAACAAGCTGTTTTGAGAAGCAAATATGCATGGTTTTATAAAAATATAGCATATAATTTAAAGTAATTTCTTTGGATGAACCGACGACCACGACACGGTTCAAGACATTGCAACCTCTCTTGTTATGGAATTTTGAGGGTCCTCCTCAAAATTCTGCCCTAGTTTGATGGGTGAGTGCCTCTGGCTATTGCTTGTGCGGTGCTCGGCTGCATTTACTTCAGAATTTTGAGTTTCCATTCATGGGGGAAATGGATTTTTTATTAAAATGTGAACGAACCCAAAGGGCTGCCTACGTATCCCCTCTTAAACGAGAATCAGGTCAGGCGTAGTTCAATTTATAACATTTGATAAAAGCATGAAAGTTACACATAGTAGTGCTTGACTGCATCTGAGTTGATTTGCTTTGGCCAGATTTCTCCATCTATTTCTGCAAGTATGAGTGCTCCTCCTGTCAGCACTCGGTGAACCATGTACGGGCCTTGCCAATTGGGACAGAATTTCCCTTTGGCTTCGTCTTGATGCAGAAAGATCTTCTTTAACACCAGCTGCCCCGGTGTGAATCGTCTTTGTTTGACTTTCTTGTTGAAGGCTCTTGTCATTTTGTTCTGATATAGTTGACCATGACAAACTTCGTTCATTCTTTTTCCGTCTATGAGGGCCAATTGCTCATAACGGCACCACTCTGCATCGCTGATCTCGGCTTCTTGTATGATTCTCAGGGATGGAATTTCGACCTTGACAGGAATAACGACTTCTATACCATAAATCTACATTTAAGGAGTTTCCCCAGTTGATGTTCGGACTGTGGTGCGGTATCCCAGTAAGGCGAATGACAGTTTCTCATGCCATTGCTTGTGCTTCTCTATCATCTTTCTCAATATCTTCTTGATATTCTTGTTGGCAGCCTCAACGGCTCCATTCATCTGAGGTCTGTATGATGTGGAATTCTTGTGTTTGACCTTGAAGTTCTCACACATGGCTCTCATCAGGTCACTGTTGACATTGGAACAATTGTTGGTAATGATTGATTCTGGAACTCTGAATCGACAAACTATGCGGTCTCGGAAAGATGTATTTCAACGGATCCATCCTTGATATGAGGTACGTTGTAAATGCACAGAAATAGTGCCTCAAATTTTGTGCGACCCATGTCAGAGCACATCAAGTGCGTTCCAATAAAGAGTATCAGGCTTCATATGGAGTGATTTTCTTGCTAAGATAGTAAATGGCTTGCTCTTTCCTTCCTGTTTCGTCATGTTGCCCAAGAACGCAACCGAAATCTCCATCTAACACAGCAAGGTAAAGTAACAGAGGTGTACCTGGCTCGGGTGGTACCACGACTGGTGGTGTTGAAAGGTACTCCTTGATTCTGTCGACGGTTTTTTGACAATCATCGGTCCACTTGGTTGCAGCATCCTTTCTCAGGATCTTGAAAATTGGTTCACAAATGATGGTAGACTGGGCTATGAATCGTCTGATGTAATTGAGCCTCCCCAGGAAACTCATAACATACTTCTTGTTCTTTGGTGGCGGAAATTCTTGGATGACTTTGACCTTTGGTGGATCCATTTCTATTCCTCGACGACTGAAAAGGAACCCTAGTAACTTGCAAGCAGGAACCCCGGATGCACACTTTGCAGGGTTATGTTTTAAATTGTACTTCTTTAACCTGTTGAAGAACTTCCTCAGATCTTCCATATGGTCAGCAACTCTCCTTGATTTGATGATGACGTCGTCCACATATACCTCGATCTCCTTGTGAATCATATCATGAAATATAGTAGTCATAGCTCTCATGTAGGTGGTCCCTGCATTCTTCAGACCGAATGGCATCATCTTGTGACAATACACTCCCCACGGCGTAATGAATTCCGTTTTCTCAGCATCTTCCTTGTCCATCCAAATCTGATGGTAGCCAGAGAAACAATCTACAAAGGACTGCAGCTCATTCTTGGTGCAGTTGTCAATTAGGATGTGTATATTTGGCAACGGGAAGTCATCCTTCGGACTAGTCCGGTTGACATCCCGGTAGTCGACATAGACTCTAACCTTCCTATCTTTCTTTGGCACAGGCACGGTGTTGGCTAACCATGTCAGGTATTCAATCACTCGGAGAACCCTGGCGTTGATCTCCTTGGTGACCTCTTCTTTGATTTTCAAGCTCATGTCTGGTTTGAACTTCCTGAGCTTTTGCTTCACCGGTGGGCATGTCGGATCAGTTGCCAACTTGTGGGCCACAATAGATGTACTGAGGCTAGTCATGTCATCATACGACCAGGCGAATATGACCTTATATTCTCTTAAAAACTCTATATATTCCTCCTTTTCTAATGGCGACAGATGAACGATGATGCATGTTTCTTCGACGTTCTCTGTGTTTCCCAGGTTGACAACCTTAGTCTCGTCCAAGTTAGACTTAGGTCTATTCTCAAATTTCTCGACCTTTTTAACAATATCCTCAAGTATATCATCCTCGTCTGAATCGGAATCCATTTGTTGCGTTGCCTCATTGCATGTCATAGTCGTTAGTTCATCAAGATAAGTAATACTAATGCTATGTAAATAAAGTAATGGGGAGAAAAATAGTAGCAAGGAAATATGAGATTTATAAAGAAACTAGAAATGCTTTGATAGATTGAATAATCATTTGAACATAAGAGCTCTTTCTTGCAGAAATTAAAAATGCGAAAAGGAAGAAATTTTTTTAAATAAATAAGTTGTAAATAAATGCTTGTTTTGTTAGCATTGCTAACCCGAGGCTCGATGGGCTTTTGTCGTCCCGACAGACCAATTCTTGAGATATGATCCTCTGCTCACGACCTGTATGGAAGGGACTTCCTCCCCCTCCTCTTCAAGAATGACACAGCATTCCATGTCCTCGTTGTCCACAAATAAATCCCTCATTGCCGCCATGCTTCCTCTTCGTCTGTCCCATAGATGATATCAGCTTGCTGGAAAGTTTGCTCCAAGTGAGGCATCGGCTACTGCAATGGATAGTAATGATTGCGCCATGGTGGCGACCAGTCGTTGAATTCCTTCCAAGTGTACGAAAGTGGTACCGTGCTTCTTAAGTGTTATTGGCTTCTTTATTCCTTGGATATTTTTACCGAGCGCTTTTCTTGGCTCGTATCCTTTCCAGTTCAAGATGCTCTTGATCTTACTGTCCCACCATTTGTTCTTATCAATGGCGTTAACTCGTTCAATGTTGTGGTAGATTTCTCCACCCAGCTTCCTTCTCCCATCAATGACCAAAAAAGTCTAGCAACCATAGATATGGTTGCTACCGTCGCCATAAATGATTACCTCTTGATGATTCCATTCAAAATTCAACGCTTGATGTAGGGTTAATGCCACGGCTCCAGCGGCATGTATCCAAGGTCACCCTAACAGCAAGTTGTAGGATGCGGGAACGTCTATCACTTGGAAGTCTACATCGAACCAGGTTGGTGCCATCTGTAAGCACAATGTGATTTCTCCCATAGTGGACCTCTACAAACCATCGAAGGCCTTTACATTGATCTCTCTTTCTTTTATATCATGTATACTTCTGCCCAATTTCTTGAGTGTGATCAGCGGACAAATGTTGACACTGGAACCTCCATCAATTAAGATCCTAGTAATGAAGTGGTCCTCACATTGCACAGTGATGTGTAGTGCTCTATTATGCCCTAACCCCTCGGGCAGCAGCTCCTCTTCATGGAAAGTAATCTTGTGGCTTTCCAGAACTTGGCCCACCATGTTTTCCATCCCCAGCTGGTGATATTGTTTGGTACGTATGCCTCACCCAGCACTCTCAGCAAGGCACTCCTGTGCGACTTAGAACTCTGTAATAGAGAGAGGATATATATCTGAGCTGGTGTCTTGTTCAACTAGTCGAGGATTGAGTACTCCTTGGTTTGGATCTTTCTCCAATGATTGTCTGAATCTGTCTCAATGGTGGGAGGACGGTTGGCGGCCTGCTCGATAGATTCAGCTAAATGTTTAGGGGTATAAACTCTGCCAGTTCTGGTCATACCCTGTGCAGCAATGGCTTCCTCAGACTTGCTTTTACCCTTTCTCCTTGCTTCAGTTGTGTAGTCCTATGGGATGGCGTTTGAGTAAAAGGGTGGCGTTGTTGACGTTGCCACTGGAATAGGTGTGGTCATCCTCATTCCCACCGGAGTATATGTTATAGTCTGCCGGACTGCCACTTCGAGTGGTCGTACAAACTCAACTTCGATCGGCACTGGGGTCTTTTCCTTTGCGGGCGGTCTCGAATCAAAGTCAAGTGGAATGGACATGTTTACCTCAGCATCCTCGGATGGCTGCATCTGAACCACAATTGGGTTGAGAGTAATTGTGGGCTTCTTCGGATCACCCTCTGCAATTCGCCAAGTTGATCCCTCAAGATCCCAATCATCATCTACTTCAATCATTGGGATACCACCTTTATGGTCTGGTAGTGAATTATTGCGAACATTAGGATCAGGGTCCTTGGCTACAATGATCTTGTTATCTATGAGGGTTTGTATCTTGTCTTTCAAGGAACGGCATTCTTCGATGGTGTGTCCCTTCATGCCGGAGTGGTAAGCACAGGTTTGTTTGGGTTGATCCATTGAGAAGGGTTCTCAAGGGTGGCAGCAGGAATGGGTGTGACGTAACCGGCGACTTATAGTCTTTTGTATAGTTGATCAATGGGCTCGTCTATGGTAGTATACTGTTTTGGAGGGAGACGGTCGAAGTTAGGGCGAGGTCTTGGGAAGTTTTGGCGAGTAGGTAGTGATTGGCAGTGAGAAGGTTGGGAATTTTAGGCATTGTAAATGAGGGCTGGTTGGGAGTATCTGGGTGAGGTAGGCTGATATGTGGGTGGTGGAGCTTGATATGCGGGTGAGGGTGCTTGGTATTGAGGTGAAGTTGCTTGGTAACTTGGAGCTGGTTGGTATGTGAATGAGGGTGCTGGGTATACTTGGTATTTGGGCGGGGACTTGGCTTGTTGGGAAACCATTACGGCTCCCACATCCCTTTTCTTGGACACACCACCTGACTGTAGAGCTTTATTCGTAGCCTGTAAATCCTCAAAGTTGGTAACCATACCGCTTTTGATGCCCTCTTCGATTCGCTCTCCCAATTTGATGATGTCAGAGAACTTGTGACCTTCGAACATCATTAGCCGCTCGTAATATTGAGGATCCTGAGCTCGTACAAAGAATTTCTTCATTTGTTCCTCTTCTAAGGCTGGCCTAACCTTGACAGCTTCTGACCTCCAACGAGTAGCATACTCGCGAAAGGTCTCCGTTGGCTTCTTTTTTAAATTCTGGATGTAGAATACATCTAGAGCATTCTCCGTGTTGAACCTGAATTGATCCATGAAGTGTGTTTTCATGCTTACCCAATTAGTCCATTTCTTTGGATCCTGGCTGATGTACCAGGATAGTGCATCTCCTTTCAAACTCCTCATGAAGAGTTTCATGCGGATTCTTTCATCTTTTCCCACGCCAACCAATTTGTCGCAGTAAGTTCTCAAATGGACTCTTAGATCACCAGTATCATCGAACATCTCAAACTTAGGAGGTTTTCTACCCCTCGGGCAGTTCGACTTGTTCATCCCTGTTGTCTTTTCTGACCCGCTTGCCTCTGCCATCTTAGTTTTAACCTTGCTTTTTCCTTTGGGAGGATTAGGAGGAGGAGTAGGAGGAGGGCCATTGCATCTTATGCGGTAGGCGGATGATGCCAGAATGCACGAACTACCCTTTGGGGAGGGGAATAATAAATAAAGAAAACAAAAACAAAAAAATGAAGTTAGTGAGGAGTCATAAAATATTGCGATATTTAAACACGTAGTGCAGAAATGTAAAGCGTATCCGAAATTGGGGAACCTCTTGAGTCCGAGGTAGGCCTAGAGACAAATTAATTTGGAGGACTTAAGATACTAAATGCCTCATTTTATTGATAATAAAATAGACAAATCCAACACGGCTCTAAGAATGCGAAAAATATAAAATGTCACTAATGGCCAGTGGCCTTATTACATCAGAAGGCAAAGTAAACACAATCCTATCTACTTGGTCCCAGAAGGACCTTCCCCAGACTCGGCATCTCTGCTCGCCTTGATCAGCGTCCCCATCTCGCGGATTCCCAGCAATAAGTAGGTCCTTGCTAGAATTCCTCCTTCGGCTCCCTCGGCCTTCTGACAGGTATCGATCCTCCTAATGAACTTCTCCTCTAAGTCGACTATGCCTCGCTCCAAGTATTCTAGCCTTTGGGTGGAGATGATGGCCATGCCTAATCTGGGGACCTCGTGCCTCATTTCTGCGAAACAAACAGGTTAGGTCCTTGCCCCCACCAGACTCAGCTATTTAACATCAATAATTAGCATGAGCATTTAGTTCTCCAAATAAATGCACAAAACATGAAGGCGTCCGTTTGGGTTCCTGGGAAACCCAATGGACGTTGGACAAGGTCATCTTAAAGGCTGTTGTGCGTACAACACGTTATCCAGGCTAGGTTTGACCATGATGCATGCAACATAAAATAAAGTAAGGTTTCGACTGCACCGCTGATCGACTAGTTTTACCGCAAATCTGCCTTTCCAAATTTAGGGGTAATAATATTGGAATAGCGCAACCACTCGTTCTAAGCGTTGCTATAGAATTTTTGTTTGGCACAAATGGAATATGAATGCAGAGCATGATATGCAATAAATAACATTTAAACAAGTAGGCATGCATTTTCACATCGAGGAAAGAGGTAAAGAAAGGAAATACAGCAGTTATAATTGAAAGCAGTTACAAAGAAAACACGAAGATACGTCAGTTTTGTTTAGGCGAAATAAATACTTGCGGGATTAAAAAGTTAATATAACGGGGAATAAGAAAGGGTATAAACATTTAAACATAAATTGAAAGGTCCAAATTCACAAGACAACCTGTAATGGTGTAAGCTTAGGGAAGCTCCCCAACAGAGTCGCCATGCTGTCGCGTCCCCTTTTTCCTCGCATGGGTCAGGTGCAGAGAGATCGGGTCTATGACATTTTTGGACAACTTCTTAAAGGAAGAGGTTTAAGGAAGAATCGCCACCTAACGATTTTGTGGTGCGTTAGGGCACCTAGAGTAGATAACTCATGAACTAGTTTGCATTACAAGAGATTGGGTAAGGACTTGAAGTTATCCTAAGGGGAAGGTGATAGGCATCCCTCAAGATCCACAACTGTGGGTCCCAGCCAAGAAGTTTTTTGAATTTTGACGGTAAACAAATAGCAAGTAAGGTTCATATAAGAGGGGATTTCAAACAAGTATAAAAATGATTAAAGGTTTTGGGAAACATTAGAGTAAAAACATTTTAAAAGAATTGTCCTAGGTTTTAAAGTAATACGGATCACATCAATGCAATGCTCGGTATGTCACATCCTTAATGAGGGGCCACATGTGGTATTAGCGCACCGGTCATCATATCCGTATTCTACCCTTCCCACCCCGTAGTGGTTATTTGAAATGCGCGTGCTGGTCACGAAAGCTTATTGCGTGCTATTACCCGTCCCATCCTTTAAGTCCTGCAGGGTATTTAGGACTACTAATCCTACAATATGGGTACTAGGCTGAACCCATAGACTTTAAAAGGATAAAATTCTAAACGGCATGTAAAACAAATAGGACTACAGATATAGGAACACATAAAGGTAGTTAAAGGGCTCACATATCCCTCAACAGGTAAACACATAAATAACACGTCTCAAACAAAACCAAGGTCTCAAAGACAGGATTTAAAACAGGATTTTTAAGTTGGAAAGCAGTAGTTTTCGGCGGGTTCTAACAAAAGGGGGAATGATTTTGAAAACTCAGTAATAAAACAGGAATCTCACTTAAAATATAGTAGTTTTCAGGAAAGAATGATGGATTCTGGAGATCTAGTAAATCAAAGGCAAGAGCAGGAATTTAAAATGGATAGCAGCTTAGATACTTTTCGCAGTAAAAGAATTGAATAATTCTAGAAAAGCCAGTAATTGGAAGTGAGGCAGTTATTTTAAAATAACAAAGGGTGATTTCGAAAAGGAGTGACTAACTTTGAAATCCAGTAATTCAACATAGAGCAAGAATCAGTAGTCTAAAGGAGTTTTAGTAAAAGAAGAGTGAGTGCACAATTTCATGAACCAGTAATTTAAAAAATAGAGCAAGGGTTTAGAAAAAAATAGAATGATTTGCATTAACTTCAGAAAAGGAGAATCATTTTGAAAATCCATCATTTGCAGGAGTAAAAGTAGTGACAAACGGCAAGGTTCTAAGGTTTTCAGAAGAGACTGATTAGTTCTAAGGATCACTTTTAATACAAGCAAGACATAGAACGATTGATTTTTATCTCATTAGGCCTAAGGTTTGCCTAGGCGTTCGTAATACAGATTATTTGTCTTATGATAATCAAAACAAGCTAAATGCAAGTCCTTAACCTTGATTTTAAAGACATGGAATGCATTGAAGACAATGTTGAATTTGCAGAAACATTTTTAGCCATTTTTACACAGTTTTAACGAGGTTATTAGATTTCATACATATTGACTAGGTGTTCAATAGAATAACAAACATGTTGAAAGAAAAATCCTAGAGAACATGGAATCTAATGCACACATGGGTACCTAAAACATGGTTTCTAAATGTAGTGCTTATGAATGCAGCAACCTTAACGTTATAGTAGCTCATTACTTTGTTATAGTTATTAACTGTGAGCAGGACTTATAAGAGGACATGAATATAGTAGACATGCTGAAATAAAGAACTAAACATGATTTCTAATGCATGGTATGCATGTCCTCAACATGATACTATTTCACACATAGGTAATAAATCCTATAGTCATGATTTTTACATGTACCTATCTAAGCATGCATAATCCCCTCCAATAATCACTATCAAGGCCCAAATATTTGTTTACGGATTATTACTGGCCAAGAATAATGAATTACGATATTAAAAGGAAAATAATAAGTCACTTCTATAGGGAGCCTTCAATCAGGCCCATTCTTCCAACCACAATCCTTTCGAGTTTTACAGCCTTGCATGGTCTGGGTGCGGCAAAGCTCCCTAGGGCCCTCTTAGGTCCCTGGCCAATACCAGCACCCAACTATAATTGCCAAAATTAAGTATGTGCAGTTTGGAAATACCAGCCTCAGTATGTCAAAGTTCAGTGGGAACTCGAGAGATTCCCTAAGCAATTCTCATACTGAGGGGGTGGAACCTAGGTCTCTAGGAATAATGTGAAGTGCCAGAAGTGAGTTTGAAAAAATAGAAGAGTTTTGAAAGATAGTTCATAAATCAGAGAATCTGTTTGGCTAAAACACTTTTTGGAAAAAGAGACGAGTAAGGAACAACCTTCACACAACATCATAGATGCACAACCAAAACACACAGCATTACAACAGGTTCAGACATTAAAATCAGTGGTAATGGGGATGGGAACACATAGAACATTTAATGGTAAACAATCCAGTGAAAGATCTAGGAATGGTTTCGACATTATCAGATATTGCTAACTCTGACATACCCATAAACCAACAAAAAGGAGTCACATAGAGAGGGTAAAGGGATTGGGGTACAACACAATCATGAAAACAGCTAATAGATATTCCCAAGACACACATGACAAGAGAGATAATAGCATGCTGAGGATGTATTCTAGTTGCAAGTTTCACAGAAGAACCATAAGTAAAAACAGACTAAGAACAATAAGAACTGAAACAAGTAGAGAATCATGTTGTTGATGACTCATTAAAGTTAAAATAAGACATACCAGTGAAGAGGAAAGCAAGCAGAATGAGAGAAAAAGAGAAAGAGCACAATGGTTAGCCTTGGCTTGTAGCCGGCTAACAGTAGAGAAGAACAAAGAACCCAAGTAATAGAGTAGAGAGCTTTTGTGTTAGAGAGAGTTTTTAACCACAAGTGTGTGTCTGTGTTTATGAAAATCTAGAACTTTTATAATTGAGAAATAAGTAGAAAAATATGGTAAGAATAACAATGGCGTGGTTATCAAAGGACTCAGAATCAATCAGTCAGGAAATCAATGACACGGTTCCCTCAAGTCAATGGATTTCAAAAACTCAAACGGTAAAACCAATAATACATAAGGCAAATAAAATTAGTACATGACCAAATAAGGAAAGAATCATAGTTCATTAAGTATAGGGTAAACAATTAAGGCTAAGTTCAAAAATATTCCAATTAAGGAAATAGACAATAAGAATAAAGCACCACAGGCGAATCAATTAACTCTGAATAGAAATTGAGGGTTTAAAGGAAAGTCTGTCAATCGACCCCCCCTAAGTATGGAATCCAGAATCGATCAAGTAAGAGTCACAATTCTATGTTCATCATATAAATAGACAAGAATGCTCAGACATAGTAAACCAGCGTGTCAAACAAGTGCTAGTAGAAAGATGCAAATATGAACAACCCAGATAGTCATAAGCATAAGTTAGGCTAAGAAAACTCAGTAGAACACATTCAAAGCAATGTAATCACAGAAACTCAAGCAAAGAGAGACGAACAGTCATGCTAATACATAGAATCACATATAGAAGCCTAGGAAAATTAGGGTTTTTAATATAAATGAGATAAAAGCTAGTAAAAGTCATAGAATCAGTTATGATATGCAAAGAACAGACTCAAACACAAAGAAAAACTTAGCTTTAAACATGCATAAAAAGGGTTCTGAGAAACCCTAGTTTTAAAAAGGAAGTAAAAACGTTTGAAAATTGAAGATTCTTAAAGACTGAGTCGAGAATAATGTAAAACATTAGGAAACATGCTTGAATCTTTTAAAAATACCATGGATTTGAGAGGTTTAGGCAAAAAAATTAGGGTTTCATAAGAGAACTAGAGATAACCGGAGAACTTGCCGTCAAACTCAAAGATCGTGGTGGATATGGCGTGGCCTTGTCAAAACCACACCGGAGAGGCCGGGAACGACCCAAAGTAGGATCCCAAGTGCAAGTTGGAGTGGCCCAGACCCTCGAGGGCTTCAGAGATGAAGTGAACCAGATTGAGGAGACCTCATGGAGGCTTGTAGTCGAAAGGATGGTGGTCGGAGATGGCCGGAGGAAGGCGGAGGAACTTCATCGGAGACAAGGTGGGGGAACAGGGAAGGTTCTAGAGAGAATAGAGATAGAGAGATGAGGGGTATCTGAAAAATGAGGGGTCGGGGAGGGGGGTCGTTTGAGTTAATATAGGCAAGGATGGATCTGGGCCGTTGATCTCATTTGGTCATCGACTCAGATTAAATAAGGGGTTGGGCCGGGTTAGTGTAGGATTGGGCTGGGGGTGAATTTGGGTTAGAGATCAGATGGGGTTGGGTTGAAATGTGGCTAGTCGTTAAATACCCATAAAACATATAATTAATTAAAATAGCTAATAATTTTATAAAAAATGAAATTAAGTTTAAATAGGTAAAATTACAGTAATTAACTAATATTAAGTGTAAAAATGCATAAATTTCGAATTGAAATAGTGCAAAAATGTCCAATTGGGCCATAATTGTAAAATTATTGTAATTGAAATTAAATAAGACCCAATTGGCTAATTTGTGAAATAATTGAGTTTCACTAGATAAAAAATTGATTATAAATAACATACAGAGAAGGGAAATATTTTAAAATTATTTCTAGCATAATTTATGAATTATTTAAATATGAAATAGGAAAATAAATAGGAAAATAATTTGATAAAAATAGGGAAAAACACTCATTATTACAAATAGTAATTTTGAGGGCTTATATGTAAGTTTGAAAAATAATTTGAGGAAAAATTGGGTATCACCAATAGTTATATAGTTGGTTTTAGTTCGCTGTTCGTTTCTTCATATCGAATATTATTCCGGATTACATTTATTGGAAATTATTAGATTTAGTTTATTTTAAATTGCCTCATTGTGTTTAAGTAAATATTCAAGGAAAATGGCTAATCAAGTTCTAACATTGGCTTGCTTAGCAAGTGTGGTGTTAGGCGCCATCACAATCCCGTGGGTTGAGAATTTGGGTCGTGACACAAAGATCCATTCTCTCCCTAGCAGTACATTTAGCATAGACCACTGTAATGTTGAGCTCCTTATTTTGTAGAGTATGAGTGAGTTTCACAGGTTGTTGTTTTTCATTGGCTATGATAACATAATTGTATTCCTGTTTCCATAAACACCAAATATGTCCATTAATGTTAACTTGGCAGTGTTGAAATCCCAAATATCTCATGTAACCTTCAATCTTCTTCTTGTTGATGAAAGGTTCCATAATGGCTACGAAGTCAATATTATTGATATGACATAGATTTTTCAGTCTAGGCAAGGCCTTTTTAGTCCTCACTCCCTTTATATTCCATGTGATTGCACTAATCATGGAAATAGGAGGGAGTGGATCAACTTTGACTCCTTCCCTTGGAGGAAGGACACATTTTTTCTTTGTTTTTTCCACTCTTTCTGTTTCTGCCTCTTTTAACATGGGAGATTCCCTTTCTGTTGGTAAGCTCTTTTAAGTGAGCTTCAGCCGGGTCATCAGGTTGTTTGTTGACTGTTTCATCACTGTTGTCTGAAATAGACATGTTAGAATTCCTAGATCCTTCATCAATCATCCTATCCTGGTCTTGTATCCTCTTCTCTTCAATGTTGTATCCACCAAGGTCTACCACTGCTTGAGTTGCAGGATGTTTTTTGATTTCTGATGGTAAGGAATCTGATTTTGTATTAGAGATTCCTTGATTTCTGTTTGTTTCTCTCATGTTGACACTCCCCAAGTCGTGGAGATGCGTCGTTGATTTGTTTCGAGTTGTTGGCCTACATCCTCCCTGTTGTAATTTCCATCCTTATCATCAATAGGATAGCTTTCATCCACCTTTTCAGTATTATCCGAGTTGGCATTGGAGGTCCCTCTTTGAGTGTTATCTATATTCTTCGATCTGTTATTCTCCGTTACTCCCAACTCCTTGATACTTTCTTCCATGATAGCATGTGCAGCAGTTATTTTACCTCCCATAGCATTCTTAGAAGTGTCTTTCTTCTTCTTTTTCACCAGAGGTTTATACGATAACGACCCGACCGGTCGTTTTGACCTCTAGCGTCGTTCAATAGTTTGAAGTCGTGATCAGCTTCTTTTCACGTATTATAACTTGTAGGTGTGGTCGAAATTGAATTTTAGGAGTTTAGAGTTGATTTGGAAAGAAAATTCCCATTTCAGAAGAAAATTCTTATTGTGGAGACCAGTGGGGTTTCTTTCACCGCTTTAAGCTAAGGGGAGCAGCATATCAGTGGTGGAGGGCGTATGAGCTGAGTAGTCCGAACGAGACAGCCTCACTCACTTGGACTCAATTTTCAGAGATATTCTTGCGAGAGTATGTCCCTCAGAGCCTCAGGGATACTTGTCGCACGAAGTTCGAGCAGTTGCACCACGGTACTATGATTGTGTCGGAGTATGCAGTCCATTTCAGTGAGATAGCTCGGCATGCACCAGCCTTGGTTGCAACCGTCAAAGAGCGGATCCAGCGCCTCATTGAGGGACTTCACCCTAGTATTTTGACCAGTATGGTCAGAGAGTTCGAGATGTATATCACTTATCAGTAGGCAGTGAGTACTGCCAGGAAGTAGAGGGCATGTTCGATCCTGACCGAGAGAAGAGAGAGGCCAAGAGGTCTCGAGAGATTGGCCATTTTCCAGGAGCTCGTGCACCAGCATCACGTTACGGTAGGGGCTTTGTGGGTCGCTCTGTTCATTCAGCTCTTCCAGCAGTATTCCAGCTCCTCCTAGACCTCAGGAGTCCTATCCTGCACCGCCAGTATCCAGTGTGCCTCCAATTTGAGGTGTTATTACCGTCCAGCCCAGCAGGACACCTCCTATTCAGTCTCAGCCGCAGCGTCCTCTGAGGGGTTGTTTTGAGTGTGGTGATGTCACATGATTAGAGATTGCCCAAAGGCCAGGAGGGGTGCACCTCCACAGTCTTATCAGCCTCCACGCGCTCCGCCGGGTCCTCCAGCTATTCTTCCAGCCCTAGCTGCCACTCCAACTCCTCAATTAGCTCGAGGTAGAGGTCAGGGAGGTAGAGGTCGCCCTAGATGGGGATGCCAAGCCAGATACTATGCCCTTCTAGCCCGTTCCGAGGTCATTGCTTCAGACTCAGTCATCACAAGTATTGTCCTTGTCTGCCATAGGGATGCATCAATATTATTTGACCCAAGCTCTACATATTCATAAGTGTTCTCTTATTTTGCTCCACATTTAGGGATATCTCGGGATTCTTTGAGTTCCCCTATTTATGTATCTACTCCTGTGGGAGACTCTCTAGTTGTGGATCGTGTATATCGGTCGTGTTTGATTACTCATGGTGGTTTTGAGATCAGTGCTGATTTGTTATTACTCAGCATGGTAGATTTCGATGTTATCTTGGGCATTGATTGGTTGTTTCCCTATTATGATATTCTTTATTGTCACGTAAGATCATGATGCAGGCAATGCCAGGCTTGCCGAGATTAGAGTGGAGAGGTACCTTAGTGTATACTCCCCGTAGGTTCATTTCATTGTGGATGGTTGAGAAGGGGTGTGATGCGTATTTGGCCTACGTGAGATATGTCAGTGTGGATACCCCTCCAGTTGAGTCAGTCCCAGTAGTGAGGGACTTTCCTGATGTATTCCTAGCTGATATTCCTGGTATGCCGCCCGACAGAGATATTGATTTCGGCATTGATTTGTTGCCAGACACTCAGCCCATTTCTATTCCTCCTTACCGTATGGCTCCTCCTGAGTTGAAGGAGTTGAAGAAGCAGTTACAGGAGTTGCTTAATAAGGGTTTCATCAGACCCAGTGTATCACCTTGGGGTGCTCCAATACTATTTATGAAGAAAAAGGATGGTTCTATGCGTATGTGTATTGATTATCAGCAGCTGAACAAGGTTACAGTGAAGAACATGTATCCTTTGCCTCGCATTGATGATTTATTAGACCAGCTACAGGGTTCGAGAGTATTCTCCAAGATTGACTTGCGATCTGGCTATCATCAGCTGAAGATTCAGGAGTCAGACATCCCGAAGACTGCCTTGAAGACCAGATATGGTCACTATGAGTTTCTTGTCATGTCATTTGGGCTAACCAATGCCCCAACAACTTTTATGCATTAGATGCACAGTGTGTTCCGGCCTTACCTTTTTTCCTTCGTCATTGTGTTTATTGACAACATTCTGGTGTATTCCCGATCACGGGAAGATCATGAGCAGCACTTGAGGACCGTGCTTCAGACTTTAAGGGAGAAGAGGTTGTGTGTGAAATTCTTTAAGTGTGAGTTCTGGTTTGATTCAGTGGCGTTCTTGGGCCACATAGTGTCTTGTGATGGGATCAAAGTAGATCTGAAGAAGGCGGAGGTGGTGCAAAGTTGACCTAGACCGTCATCAGCTACGGAGATCTGCAGTTTCCTTGGTTTGGCAGGGAACTATCGTCGCTTTGTAGAGGGGTTTTCATCTATTGCAGCACTTATGACCAGACTGACCCAGAAAGGTGCTCCGTTCAGGTGGGCCGAGGAGTGTGAGGATAGATTTCAAAAGATCAAGACATCTTTGACTTCGGCCCCAGTATTAGTGTTGCCTACATGTTCGAGGTCCTACGCTGTCTATTGTGATGCCTCAAGGATTTGCCTTGGAACAGTATTGATGCAGGACGGTAGGCTGATCCCCTACGCGTCTAAGCAGTTAAAGGTGAATGAGAAGAATTATCCGGATCATGACCTCGATTTAGCAGCTATTGTTCACGCCCTGATGATATGGCATCATTATTTGTACGGTGTTCCATGTGAGATTTTTATGGATCACCGGAGTTTGCAGCACATGTTCAGGCAGAAGGACCTCAATTTTCACCAGCGGAGATGGTTGGAGTTACTAAAGGACTATGATATCACTATATTATACCACCCCGGGAAGGCCAATGTGGTGTCCGACGCCTTGTGTCACCGGGCGGAGAGTTTGGGGAGTTTGGCATATCTTTCGGCAGTTGAGAGGCCCTTAGCCTAGGATGTTCAGTCCTTATCCAGTCAGTTCGTGAGATTGAATCTTTCAGATCCTTGCCGGGTTTTAGCTTGTGTGGTGGCTCGGTCTTCTCTTTATGACCGCATTCGAGAGCGCCAGTATGATGATCCCCACCTTCTAGTTCTTCAGGACAAGATTTGGCGAGGTGACGCCAGGGATGTGACTATAGGAGATGACGGTGTGATGAGGATGCAGGGTCGGATTTGTGTGCCCAATGTGGATGGGCTTCGGGATTTGATTCTTGAGGAGGCCCATAGCTCGCGGTATTCCATTCATCCGGGTACCGCCAAGATGTACCAGGTTACGAGATAGCACTATTGGTGGATAAGGATGAAAAAGGATATAGTGGAGTTTGTGGCCAAGTGTCTCAACTGTCAGCAAGTGAAATACGAGCATCAAAGGCCAGGAGGGTTACTTCTGCAGATTGAGCTTCCAGAGTGGAAGTGGGAGCGGATCACCATGGACTTTGTGGTTGGACTTCCTCGGACTTTGAAAAAGTTCGATGCTATTTGGGTGATTGTGGATCCGCTGACCAAGTCCGCCCATTTCATTCCAGTGTTGACTACATAGTCCTCCGAGAGGTTGGCGGAGATTTATATCAGGGATATTCTTCGCCTCCACGGTATTCCAGTATTTATCATTTCAGACAAAGGTACACAATTCACTTCACGGTTCTGGAGAGCCATTCAACATGAGCTAGGAACCAGGGTAGAGTTGAGTATAGCCTTTCACCCTCAGACAGACGGGCAATCGGAGCGCACGATTTAGATTCTTGAGGATATGCTCCGTGCCTGTGTGATGGATTTTGGAGGTTCATGGGACCGATACTTGCCACTTGCAGAGTTTACTTATAATAACAACTACCAGTCCAACATTTAGATGGCGCCGTATGAGGCTTTATATGGTAGACGGTGCCGGTCTCCAAGGGGATGGTTTGAGCCGGGGCGAGGCCCAATTGTTGGGTACAGATTTGGTCCAGGATGCCCTGGACAAGGTGACGGTGATTCAGGAGAGACTTCGCATAGCTCAGT
This sequence comes from Nicotiana paniculata, assembly GCA_005239505.1. Lineage (NCBI taxonomy): Eukaryota > Viridiplantae > Streptophyta > Magnoliopsida > Solanales > Solanaceae > Nicotiana > Nicotiana paniculata. The sequence continues at coordinate 22,084 of ML325674.1, forward strand.
CCAAGCAGAAGAGTTATGCGGATCGGAAGGTTCGTGATTTGGCATTTATGGTTGGTGATCGGGTTTTGCTTCGAGTATCGCCTATGAAGGGTGTCATGAGGTTCGGGAAGAAGGGTAAGCTGAGTCCGAGATTCATTGGTCCTTTTGAGGTATTGCAGCATGTTGGGGAGGTTGCTTACGAGCTAGCCTTGCCTCCCTACCTAGCAGGAGTTCATTCGATATTCCACGTCTCTATGCTCCAGGAGTTTCATGGTGACCCCACTCATGTTTTGGATTTCATTTCAGTCCAGTTGGACAAGGATTTATCATATGTTGAGGAGCCAGTCACTATATTGGATAGACAAGTCAGAAAGCTCAAGTCTAAGAATATTGCATCATTCAAGGTTCAGTGGAGAGGTCAGCCGGTCGAGGAGGAGGCTTGGGAGACCGAGCAGGATACGCGCAGTCAGACCCCCTTCTTTTCACAGCTTCAAGCATGTCTCTATACTCGTTCGAGGACGAACGATTTTATTAAGAGGGAGAGAATGTAACGGTCCGGTCGGTCATTGTGAGAGTTAGCGCCCCTATCAAATAATAACTGCTTCCCCACTTTTATATCTACTTATGGGACTTGTTGGATGATTATTTGCAAAATTCTGGAGAGTTTTTTGGACACATAGTCCCTATATATGAGTTTAAGCTTTAGAAATTGGACCGTAGTTAGAACTATGTGAAGACGGATCCGGAATAGAATTTTGTCAAGTCTGTTAGCTCCGTTGGGTTATTTCGGGGTTAGGAGCGTGTCCGTATTGTGTTTTTGAGGCCTGTAGTATATTTAGGCTGAATTGGCGAAAGTCATAATTTTGGAGATTTTGGCCGGTAGGTGAAATTTTGGTATCGGGCTCGGAGTGGAATTCCAGGAGTGGTTGTAGGTCCGTAGTGTCATTTATGACCTGTGTGTAAAATTTGAAGTCCTTCGGACTAGTTTTGACGTGTTTCGGCATCGGTTGTGGATTTTTGAAATTTCATAAGTTCTTAGGCTTGAATCCATGCATAAATGGCGATTTTGATGTTATGTGATGTGTTTTGAAGGCTCGACTAAGTTTGGATAAGGTATTAGGACTGGTTGGTAAGTTTGGTTGAGGTTCCGGGGGCCTCGAGGATGTTTCGGATGCTCAACGGGATGATTTTGGACTTAGAGAACCGGCTGAACCATTGCTGGTTTTGGTGTTTCACACATGCGGATGGGCAGCCGCAGGTGCGGCGGAGGGCATCGCACATGCAGAGCCACAGATGTGGCCCGGTGATCGTAGGTGCGGCCCCAGTTCATTTAGTGAGTTTTCCCACCTACGATGTATTTTTCGCAGGTGCGGGACCGCTGGTGCGGTCCAATGAGTCGCAGGTGCGGAATTACTCTGTTGTTTTTACAAAATCCGAGGGTATGAAATTCATATTTTCTAAAATTATTTGGAGCTCGGGATTTGACAATTTTGAGTTGGTTTTGAGGAGAATATTCATAAGTAGTGATTCCTAACCTTATTTCACTGGTATATCATTAATCCATAGCAATTTCTTCAATCTAATCAATGAATTTGGGTGAAAAATCATGAAAATGGGAGGAAGGTTGCCCAAATAGAAATCTTAGGATTTAATGATATTTTGACGTCGGTTTTCGATGATTCTTGTTCGAGTGAGTTCGTGAGTGAATGGCTGTTTTAAATTTGTAACTTTAACTCGATTATGAGACGTGGGCCCGGGGGACTTTTTGGGTAATTTTTCTAATTTCACGTATTAGCCTTGAACTAATTAGCTATATCGATTTCTTACAATGATCTTTACATTGTGAAACTTATTTGAATAGATTCGGGCCATTCGGAGTTTTCTACTCGTGACAAGAACGTGATACCGGGTTGATTTGAGTAGTCGAGGTAAGTGGCTTGCCTAATTTCGTGTTGGGGACTTCCCCTTAGGATATTTGCTACTAAATCTTGTGTGGGCGTCGCCGTGTACATGAGGTGACGAGTACGTACATGGGCCATTATTTCAAAAATCTCATTTTTCCTCACTAAAACATAAGTTGTTTCCTCTTTTAAGTACTTTCTCTCATATGATATATTGTCTAGTTTAGATTAGGAAAGCATGCTTACGTGCCTAATTGCCTACTTAATTTTCTATGCGCTGTGCCTAGTTAAGCCCTTATCTGTGATTAGTATAAACTGTATAATTTCGATGTTATGCTTGTCATTCATCCTGCATAGTATTTTTAAATTGGGACTACGGACGTATTCCGGGAGATCCCCCTGTACTGCATATTTAAATTGGGACTATGGACGTATTCCGAGAGATCCCCATGTACTGCATATTTACTTTGGGACTACGAACGTATTCCGGGAGATCCCCCTATACTGCATATTTACTCTGGGACTACGAACGTATTCCGGAAGATCCCCCTCACTGCATAATCATTTGGAACTACGGGACGGTATCCCGAGATTTCACTTTGTGATATATTGTATTGGGCCGAGGATTTTCTTTACTGTAAAACTTATATTGTTTTTCTTAAACTATTTAATGTAGACATTACCTATATTTTGTACTATTTTAAACTGACTTATTTAGAAATCCAGTAGAGCCTTAACCTGACCTCGTCACTACTTGACTGGGGTTAGGCTTGGCACCTACTAGGTACCAAATGTGGTGTACTCATGCCCTTTCCTGCACATGTTTTTAGTGTGCAGATCCAGGTACGAGCTATCAGCCTCGTGGTTAGTCGCTGCTGTTGATTCTAGGAGACTGCAAGGTATTTCTGCCGCGTCCGCAGAATTCTTCTAAGTCCCCTTCTATTCTATCTTGTAGAGATGTTCTTATGTACTTTTTTCCAGTTTTTGTTAGAGCTACAATAGTGTTAGAAGCTTCTGACTGCCTGTGATATTCTGGGTTTTAGGGAGTTATATTCTAGTATGAGCCGAGCGGCCAGTACGTTACTTATGTCATTGCCCTTATCCCCTTTATTGCTGGCGTTTATTTCAATTTTTTCCCGTTATAGTAGGCATACCTAACTGTAGAGACTAGGTGTCGTCACGACACCTTCGAAGGGTAAATCGGGTCGTTACACGTATTTTGGTTCCGGAGTTCGGTATACGTCCAATACTGCATTTATGACTTGTCTTTCAAATTTGGTGAGAAACGGAGTTGGTTTGACGTGATTCGGACGTCCCGTTGTGAAAATAGAAGTTTCAAAGTTTTCTTGAAAATTCCATTTTATTTGGTGTTCAATTCGTAGTTCTAGGTGTTATTTTTGCTATTTGATCGCACGAGCAACTTCGTATGATGTTTTTAGACTTTTGTGCATAGTTGGTTTAGAGCCCCGAGGGCTCAGGTGGGTTTCGAATAGGCTACAGAGTGAAATTCGACTTAGAAAATATTGCTGACGTTTCAACTCTGGTGCAGGCCTCTGATCTCGCATTTGCGAGATCAGGCTTGGCATTTGCGATCGCTGATGGGTTCGCATTTATGAGCTACTAAGTGCATTTGCAAAGAGTAGATGGGCCGCATGACTTTTCCATTTGCAAATAATGCTTTGCATTTGCGGAGGGGGTCAAATGGGGGTAATGATCGCAAATGCGATTAAATGGTCGCATTTGCAGATACTCTGTGTTCGCATTTGCTAACTTCTCATTGCAAGGCGATGAATGCAGAGATGCGAGGACTTCACAATTGCGATGGTTTCTTCGCATTTGCCAACCCCAGGTCGCAAATGTGACATTTGCAGCAGGGTAAAACTGGACTTAGACAACATTTTTCTCATTCTTCACAATTTTCAGAACGAGAAACCCTACAGGCGATTTTTCAAAGAATATTTCTTCCCCAAATCATTGGTATTTGATTCTAAACTAGTTTATTTCAATCTTTCACTACATTTCCTAAGATTTCAACCTTAAATGTTGTGTTTTCACGGTGAAAATTGGGGGTTATGGTAGAGATTAGGGATTTTATAAATTGGGAATTTATACCTCAAATCGAGGTCGGATTCTAAAACAAGTTATATTACCGGGCTCGGGGGTGAATGAGTATTTGGATTTAGGTTCGAACTTCAGGATTGGACCAAGCGGGCGCGGACGTTGACTTTTTCCAAAATGACCTAAATCGAATTCCTTGCAATCGTGGGTAGTCCCTAAGGCTTAATTTGAATGGTTTGATTGGTAATTTGCTAGATTCTATTGATTCAGAGGCTTGTTTGAGAGGTAAAGTTGTGGTTGAGCATTGAGTGGTCATTGGAGCAAGGTAAGTGTTGTGTCTAACCTTGACTTGAGGGAATTAGGAACCCTCGGACTATGTGCTATTTATATTTCATGTGAGCGGCGTATATTTGAGGCAACGAATGCTTATACGCCGCCGAAATATATGTTTTCCTGCTCTTCTTAAATTATCTCTTTCCTTGTCTTAATTGGTATATTCTCTAAATGTGTTCCCATGCCTAATTGCTACCTGTTAGTCATTATTTCCTCATGTTTATGATATTAGATCCTTTCATAGTTTCATGATCTCCTACTATTTGCTCATGTTGGTTTATTTGCACATTTTAGTTGTAAATTCTGGATTGGGCTCACTTTGTAGTATTACTTATGCGGATTATCATGTTGTACATGGTTTTCTATTTGTTTTAGTTTGGTGTTTAGTGATTGTAAAGGCTTTTCCGTGATTTGAATTGCAAGTTTTACTGTGCATATTGAGTACGTGATATTGATATGGTGGGATCGGGTTGCACGCGGCAACATGTGAAATAAGGGTGGTATGATGAGGTTGAATAAGGTGGAATCTATACTATACTGTGAGACCGGGTTGCACGCTGCAACAGGTGTAATAAGGGTGGATTGTTTTGGTGGAATAAGGGTGAACTATGATTACGATATTGTGATATGGTGGGATTGGGTTGCACGCCGCAACACTTACATATGTATTTATATATTTACTCAATGTTGTTAATGTTGTTACGAGGAAAAAAGGAAGGATTATGTGACGAACGGTGGGATCAGGTTGCAGACTAATTACAAATATATTTTTAAGAAAACTACTCCATAAATACTATTTTTATCAGAATTTGATGGCCTTCTTTAATTTTTCAGTGAATCTGATTGTTCAAATTGGATATCAAATCTGATTAATTTTTGGAGAACTATTTGAATTTATTTGGTCAAAGTCTAGGAATTGTAGACACTTCTTGAATAGGAGAGTAAATCTGATTGTTCAAGATGGTTAGCAAATCTGATTAACTTTTTGAGAACTATTTGAATTCATCTTGACATAATCTAACAATCGTAGAAAATTATTGAATTAGCATAAGAGAATACTACTACATCATTAATTCTTTTCCTAAAGAATAAATCTATTAAGAAATAAAATACTATACTTGAATTTTAGAATCTTATTCTCTAAAGTGAAAACATTACGAAATTGAGAAAAATATCGAGTATTTTTGTCAAAGTTAGAACACATTAAACACTATAAAAATTTAAAACAAGACATAATTAAATCTCAAATGTGTAAAAATAAATGACAGATTTTAATAACTTTCTCAGTTAGTGTTAAGTATCAATATTTATTCAACGTATAAAAGGAAACTCCTGACGATAATTGGTTTTAAACTCTCATTTATCCATACCATTCGCACTTTAAAAGCCTTCTTGTCTTTATTCAATAAGTAGTAAATTCGAATTGCGGAAACTTAACTAAAACAGTTTACAAGAAATTGAACTAACAAAATCTTCATATAATTAAGCACGATAGAAATACCACAAATTTGCCTTTTCACTTAATTCAATCCATTTTTTGCTAGTTTATTTTTCACAATGAAAGACAGTAATTACGTGTTGGTGAGTTTGATTATTCCAAAATCAAAAAAAAATTTATTTTATTTTCCCTTTTTACCCCTTGGTTTAATTTTTCACCTATAAATAATGGCGCAACGTACCTAGCAAATGTTATTGTGCTTTATGGCAAGCAATACTAGCTCAGGTCTGCAATTCTTGGTTTCTTTTCCATTTTTTTGTTTGTTCTGAATTTATGGACCATATAGATTAACAGAGGCTTGTTTTCCTTTTTCTTTCATCTTCAGACACATCTTGGTTTAACAAATGTTTTGGTTTAATTCTAGATTTTCGTTTGAAAGCAGCACGTATCAATGTTCTAGTGTTTGAGTTGCCAA
>MDKI01259225.1:0-13043 GCA_005239505.1 Nicotiana paniculata
CCTTAATATTTATAGCAAAAAAGTATAGAATTTCGGTGTGGTCAAAAAATAGTTGTTCACAGGGGCTCCACCGCAGCCGCATCACCGACATGACGCGATGAAGAAGCAACTTCTTTTTGCGGCACACTTTTAGAAGTTTTGGCCATTTATGAAAAGAAAATAAGAGAGTAAGGGAGTTGATTAGGTTAAAGGAATTTGGATATGGAAATTATGAAGTACAGATTCTTTAAAAGCAAGAATAGAGAAGGCGTTGATTGTAAAAGTTTGAATGAGAGAAGGTTGAGGTTTTTATAGGTTGGAGGAGGCAGTTTAGAACCGGTAGTGGCCGACCATCGCTTGACAGGAATTTAATGCCCTGGTAACTGGACCGACAGGACATTTAGCTGCCTACATCATGGTCGATATCGTCACTAACGTCATCACTCATATATATGAAATTCGGGAATTCATGTCATTTCTCATCATCTTATTTCTTAAAAACTAGGGGACTATCTATATATGGTCAAAACGGTCTTGCCCTTCTTATGACTAATCGAGGTTGGATCATGATAGGCCACGGTTCGGCCTCGTTTTATACCGAACCTCAGTATGAAGTTAGATTGCTGAACTCTTAATTTAGAGACTGGTCAGGGACGAGATCAGCCAAGACCGAGACCAAGCAGAACGGTGATAGAGCGAGATTGAAGGAGGTTTACCTAGTTAAGTAACGGTAAGCTGAAATATCTGTGATCGGGCAAGGTTCACGGTGCAAATCTAGGCACGTATCAACATGAGGTCGGTTAATTCGCTAATCATGAGATTTGTTACTGTATTTAGAATTATACCATAAGTAGGACTCTTCTACTATATAAAGGGGGTCTAATCATTTGTAAAGGCATCAGATTCACGCAACTCAAAGTAATATACTATTCTTTAAGCTCTCAATACCATATTATTTTATTGATATCTCACTTTGCCCATTCACTTGGTTCGAGGACGACCTGTTTCGAGGGCCAAAGCTGCACGTCTCATTGGTTTCTTTATTTTTTTCTTTACAATCAATTTTAATATCAATTTACATATCTTCTCAATTTGTGCCAAGTAAAATCGCGTGTTCTTAAAATCACATATAAATTCAATTGTTATCCGTTTTTAGGGTAAACTTAGACAACTTTTAATTTCATATAACTAGCTCAAATTAAAGTAGCTAATGATTTTATTTCACTAATAATTATTTGGAATTGGGTTTACTCGTGTTTTTTTTCACTAAGGGGTCATTTAGTTTGAATACGGCTTATGCCGTGATAAGTTATACTGGGATAAGTTATGTTGAGATTAGTTATGCTGTGATTAGTTATCCTTGTATTATTTTTTATCCACTGTTTGCTATGTTGTATTAAAAATGACAATTACATAATTTCTAGGAAGATGGTATAAGTTATCCCAGCACTAATTACCCCACTCTTTACAAGGTATAAGTTATCCTGTACTAATTTTAATCCCGGGATAACTTATACCAAGTTTGCTAACCAAACAAAGTATTAAGGTGGTATTAAATTTTTATACCAGCATTATACCTTCTTATACCTCATAACAAACGTCCCCTAAGAGTATTATAATCATGTTAGAGATTATATTTCTCTAAAAATCATATATAATAATTTTGAAATGGTAGAGAACTTATTTTAATAGGTCCCTTCGCAATTAAAGTGTTTATATGATATACTAGATGATGTACCCGTGCGGTGTACGAGCTCAATTGTTACTTTTTTTTTTCTTCTTCTTTTTGTTTTCTTCATTTTAATATTTCTTGACCTATTGCTAATTACAAACTTTCTATGCCTTTAGGGAAATAAGAAAGAGAATAGGTTTTTGTATAATAACGCATAAAACCACGATTACATGTATTATTATTTATCTTTTGCATTATGTGCATTTTAATTTTTCTGAAATCGTATTACTATTCCAATCATTTTGAAATACTTGTCAAAGTTTAATGCTTTATTATACAATGATTAGATAATAATTCAAGTAGAATTTAAATTATTTCTATATAGGGTCTACACTTTCTTGTTTTAAATTTTTTTTGCACCATTAAGCCTTAAATTAATTACTATAAAATAATAATTAAAAAGTCAGTTGAAAAATAAGTCGTCGTGTATTTTTTTGATTGATTAAATTGAATGATATATGGTTTTATTCTTTTAGTATTTTCAACTGTGTTAACATATTACTTTTTTCTTTTTATACTAATCAAAATTTGAATAATAAACATATTAATGTTATTCTCAAATAGTTGATGAAAAGGTTTTTTTTTTGTCCTTTGAAATAATAATCGTGATTTTTAATTATTAAGAATTTTAACAAGCAAAATTGTATTTTGTTCTAGTTGAATGACATAATATTAAAAATAAACTAATCTCTCGATCACGCTAAATATTAATCAAATTGACCTTAAATTGAAATATTGCGGTTTTTTCTAGTTTTATTTGATATGATTGAAATACTATTTAGGGTATAACACAATTTTCATCACAATAGTAGTATTTGTTGAGATATTTTAAAAATAATTAATTATATATTTATGTATTTCGAAATTTATATATGTTGAATTCTTATTGAATAGAGTATGTACTCAACCAACTTCAATTATAAAGGGAGAAGTATAATCATGTATGACGATACTTCTCATACTTCCTAATATATAGTGATTTTAAAAGAAAAAAATTTCACAAATTAATTGTCTTAATTTTTACTTCATATATTCTCAACTCATATTTTAGAGAAGGGATACTTATTATACAATTTGAACAAATTTTTAATATTCTATAATAAAAAGGGGGACTTGAAATTATATTTTATTCTTAAATTATTTTTTCCGAATTTTATAAAGTATTCCAATTGAAATTGCAATTTAATGAGAACTTTGTATAAAATGATATAAACTGATAATGATATAATAACATTTCAATGTAACTCAACATACATTATCACTAATTTTTTTTAATGAAATCTTCTTTATCTGGAATAGTTAATAAATAAACTAATATTTTATAAGGAGATAAAAGAATTGGCATATATAAATGTATGTTGACCTTAGTGTTTTTAATCAGGTGAAAATTTGAATTATAAAATTATCAAAAAGATAATTTTTCTAGTTGTAAGTACTTATTGAAAAAATATTAATAATAATTAAGTAATATATTTAATGAAGTCAGCGAATGTTGAATGGAAAATGGGGTTCACCTAAAGAATTTAATAGTTTGTCTATGTTAATTTTGGTTTTTCCTATTTTTAAGAACGCACAATCAAACATTTGAACCTAGTATACAAACAAACAGTGCACTACTATATTTAAAACGACCATTATGGCCTTGATCAACCTCAATTCTCTCTTTCTATATAATAGAAATTTTGAGACATCTTAGCTTTACCCGTTTTCCATGGGGCCGTGTACGCCCGGCCAACCAGTATGTCTGCGATGCTTTTCCGTATAGATATCCTTCACGCTCCTCCGCTAGCGCGTTTAGTCTCCTCCATTGAAACGTGGGCTATTACATTCCTCCCTAGGTCCATACGTCAAGATAAAGAGAGAAAGATAGAGAGAAGAGAGAGAGTGTGTGTGTAATAGGTTTTGAAAAATAAAATAATGGAGTCTAATATTAGATCCATTGTGAAAAAAGGACTACTTTATTGGGCAAAAGTGCGTCTAAGTTCTCTTCATGTAAGGACTGTGGGCCCCGCTCCCCCCCCACCCCCTCCCCTTAGATTCTCCTCTTCCTCACTTTGCTTCCATTTTCTTCTCTCCTACAGTCCTACTCAACAAACAACGGCGCCAAAATACCTCTTCCTCCTCTCTCTCTCTATATATATTGCTTGCAATGTCACTCTCTCTCTCTCTCTACAACTTATAAAAGTTTCATTTGCTTAAACAAAAGTGTAGCTAGTACGAATAAAAATTCTTCAAGGCAAGTGCTGAAGCGAAAATCCAGTTTTGCCCCTTCATCACCGCCAGTTTTGTGGTGGTGCCGGCGACGGCGTTCTGAATTTGGAGCCCGGAACAGTAAATGGGTTGTAATGTGATACCCGTTTATCAAGTGGGTGCATAATTGGGTTATGGTAAAATTATGAGTGTATTTCGACCATTGAGTTGTTGAGGATACCAGTGCAGGCGTGGGGGCGAAACACTGGTATTGATGGAGTTTCGGATAAGAAGAAGAATGGCCCCTAAATTTACGTATTTATTTCTATTTGGGGTCTGCATGTGGGTAAACCATAAGATCTCACTATTGGATTAGCTTGCTCTGGATTTTGCTCTATAAGAAACATGTATTTATTTTTATTCCAGGTAAATTTTATTTATTTTTATTTTTTACGTTTTCAAGTTTTACTTGAATTTTATGCTTATTTAATTACTGTTCCTTTTAGTGGTCTCTTACTTGTTCATTTATTGGGTGATTATGGTTGACAAAGTGGTGGACTTCTGAGTCTGAATCTGTATTTGCGATTGATAAAATAGTACTGTAGTAATTCTGAAGTAACAATTTTGCAATCGATATAATACTAGTACCTATGCTGGTGGGAGATACTAGCAAATACTCGTGGAATAGTTGAGTTGTGCACAAGCAGGGCCAAACACCACTTGTCATAAAAAAAATACTACACTAGTTATTTTGAAGTAACAATAATGCAAGAAAATTTCCTTTTAAATTGTAGGACTAGTTTGTCTTTGAGACTGTGCTCTTTGGAAATTAAGCAACATATGTTATTGCAAGTGGGTGATGATGCATGCACTTGAATCTATCTCTGGAATTTTATATTGATGCCATGCCGCCTCGTTTTCCTTTGCTCTAGAAAAGGTGTTTTCATGTTCTTGATCACGTTGTTGAAATGGAAATGAACATAACAAGTTGTTTCATGCATATGTGTTTGGATTTGTCAGGTCTATAATTGCAGATTAAGCTGGCATCGCTGCTGAAATGGTGGATATATAGTCTATCCAGTAAATGAGCTCAAGACTTGATCAAATTGGATGCAATGTTAAGGACATTAGCATCAGCTTTGTTAATTTCGGCATTCCTTGTTTCCTTATCGGCTGCTGATAATGGTTTCCCTCGTTGTAACTGTGATGATGAAGGATTTTGGAGCATTGAGCGTATCTTAGAGTGCCAAAGAATCAGTGATTTGTTTATTGCGATAGCCTATTTTTCCATCCCAATTGAGCTCCTTTACTTCGTAAGCTGTTCCAACTTTCCATTCAAATGGGTGCTCTTCCAATTTATTGCATTCATTGTTCTGTGTGGGATGACTCATTTGCTCAATTTCTGGACTTACTATGGCCAACATCCATTTCAGCTTATGCTTGCTCTAACCATTTTTAAAGTCCTCACTGCACTAGTATCTTTTGCCACTGCTATAACCCTTATCACCCTCTTTCCTATGCTGCTCAAAATCAAAGTGAGGGAGTTTATGCTGAAAAAGAAGACTTGGGATCTTGGTAGAGAAGTTGGATTAATAAAGCAGCAAAAGGAAGCTGGATGGCATGTCCGGATGCTTACACAAGAGATTCGGAAGTCACTTGATCGTCATACAATACTATACACTACTCTGGTGGAGTTAGCAAAGACACTGGATTTGCATAATTGTGCTATTTGGAAGCCCAATGAGAATAAAACTGAGATGAACCTAATTCATGAGCTGAAAGAAAGAAGCTTTTCTAGTATGTATAATTTACCTATCCCGACAAGTGATCCAGATGTAAGGGAGATTAAGGGGAGTGATGGAGTGAAGTTACTTGATGCCGACTCCCCACTTGCTGCTGCGAGTAGTGGAGGGAGTATTGAACCAGGAGCTGTGGCTGCAATTAGGATGCCAATGCTGAAGGTGTCGAACTTCAAAGGTGGAACTCCTGAACTTGTCCCAGAATGTTATGCCATACTGGTGTTGGTTCTTCCTGGTGAACAAGGTAGATCTTGGAGCAACCAGGAAATTGAGATAGTCAGGGTAGTGGCTGATCAGGTTGCTGTGGCTCTGTCCCATGCTGCAGTTCTTGAAGAGTCTCAGCATATGAGAGAAACATTGGAGGAGCAAAATCGAGCTCTGCAACAAGCGAAGCAGGATGCACTTAGGGCGAGTCAAGCTAGGAATGCATTTCAGATGGTTATGAGCCATGGGTTGAGAAGACCCATGCACTCAATTTTGGGTCTTCTCTCCTTGTTGCAAGATGATAACCTGGGTAATGAGCAGCGGCTTCTTGTGGATGCAATGGCTAAAACCAGCAGTGTTGTATCAACCCTAATAAATGATGTGATGGATACTTCGACAAAGGACAATAGTAGATTCCCTTTGGAGATGAGGCATTTTCAGCTACATTCCATGATAAAAGAAGCTGCTTGTCTTGCCAAGTGTTTGTGTGCTCATAGGGGTTACAATATCTCCATCGAGGTTGACAAATCTTTGCCAAATCATGTCATGGGTGATGAAAGAAGAGTTTTTCAAGTTATTCTTCATATGGTTGGGAATCTTTTGAAGGACCCCAATGTAGGTTATCTTACATTTAGAGTTCTCCCAGAAAGTGCAAGAAGGGAAGGCATCAACGGAGCTTGGAAGACAAGGAGATCAAACTCATCTCTTGAAAATGTCTATATCAGGTTTGAAGTTGGGTCAAGCAATAATCATTCTCAGCCAGAGGGCATAACATGCACATTGCCACATTGTTGTGAAACACGCCGCAGTAGGGAAGTGGAGGAAAGGTTGAGCTTCACTGTGTGCAGAAAGCTGGTTCAGGTACTCTATTGCTAAATAGCAATTTCTATGTATGTATCATATAACTGGATTTTATGCGCCCAACCCATTAGGTTTTAGCTCTTTCTTCTGTGGTAACATTAGACAATCAACTATGAGAAACAAGTAAAGTTGTTATCTCTAGGGAAAAATGACATTGGTGCAGGCTCGTTTGAAATTTCTCTCGAGTTGGATGAGACCTTATGCGTCAAATTATGTGGATGACATGAACTACTGCAGTTTCTATGTTAGAAAAGATAGTGCAATGTCATGACCTTGATTGCTTGTACCTATTTTTACCCAATCTTCTCATATAAGTAAATATCCCAAATTCCGCTTTGACATAGAATCATTTCCTTACTAGGAAATATGATAAGAAAGTTGCTTCAGTTGATTTGTTGAGCTTTTAGCTCAGTTATTGGCAATGAAAATCCGAAACCATGTATAGAAGTTGGTATTACACTATTTTTTTGTTATTTCTTTTCCTTTCATAACAATTTCGAGTGCATATATTTGCAGTTAATTTGGGGTTGAACTAACATCCCTCTGATATGTGAAAATAATGCGCAGTTGATGCAAGGAGACATCTGGGTAGTCCCAAATCCTGAAGGTTTTGATCAAAGCATGACTGTCATTCTTGGGTTTCAACTGCGGCCATCAATTGCCATAGGCATTCCTGAATATGGAGAATCTTCTGATCACTCGCATCCACACTCACTTCTCCAGGGGGTTAATGTTCTCTTAGCAGATTATGATGATGTGAATAGAGCTGTAACAAGGAAGCTACTTGAAAAATTAGGATGCACTGTTTCTGCAGTTTCATCGGGACACGACTGTCTTGGTGTTCTTGGCCCTGCTGTATCTTCATTCCAAATTGTCCTTTTAGATCTTCACCTGCCTGATTTAGACGGCTTCGAAGTAACCATGAGAATTAGGAAGTTTCGCAGCCGCAGCTGGCCATTGATCGTTGGGTTTGCATCTGCTGATGAAGATGTTAGTGGAAAATGCCTGCAGATTGGAATGAATGGAATTATTCGTAAGCCGGTGCTACTGCCTGGAATTGCTGATGAGCTTCAAAGGGTCCTTCTACAGGCAAGCAGAATCATGTGATGATGTAAAGACTGCCTTATAGTGGGAGCATTATAAGGCAGGGCTTCATTTGACCAACCGCTGCCCATCCCTGAAGATTCCAGCAGACATATGTTACATACAAACATTGAAATCAAATTGGTATACAAAATATATCTTCTTTTTTCTTTACATAATCTTTAAGCTATACAGGATTTGGCCGCCAGGTGTGCAACATTTTATTGAGTTTAACAACTGATCAGAATTTATCCAAGTTGTCCCTAAAACTGAAGTGGTTACGAAATGACTTGAGAATAGCTCCATTCTAAGCTATAAAGCACTAGATTCATGTATTAAGATTTGCTTTAGCAGAAAATCTGTTGCCAACTGAAATTTTTGGGTGAAGAATGTCCAAATGGCTGATTTGAAATGTACGCTTATCTGATTATGCATTTACCGATATACTAAAACAGTAATACACTTCATAGATGAGACTATACATATACTTTTGGGACTTTAGTGAAGTCGGTTCTTGCACTTTTGCTTAATTATGTCCCTTTGGATTATGGACTTTTAGTTTCATGACCTCGCAAAATATTAGTATCAGCTTAGTTTGTTGTTTGGCAACATTATATCCTCGTTGATTTGAAGAAAATGAATGCTCCATTGATTGAAAGAAATTTTGTTCACAAGATGTAAAGTTGATCGACGACAATAATTTAACGATGACCCCCTAATCCTATCTGTTTGTCTCCAACTTGGTGATTTCTATGTAGGATCTGATTTTGATCTTTGTGTATACATTAGGTGGGTAGGAGTCCCTGTGGAAGAATTTGGCAACTCCATTCAAGCTCATTGGAAAAGCTATTCTATATTAAATTTGGTTCCACGAGAGATACACGAAACACCATAAGAAGCATTGCCTTGTTAGAATCACTACTCTATATATTTCTTATTAGAAGTAGAAGAGAAAAAGAAAAGGATATGGTGGATAAGGGAACGGGCGGATGTAACCTTGCGGCACCAGGTACATCTGAACTTATTACTTTCGACGTGGAGTATAAATTTATGTGTGGATAAAGGCACTCGACAATGTTCTATGATAGGCATGTGGACTGCATGTTTTATCTTATTCAGGCTGTATTGGTTTTATGTTGTGCTTGGTCTTTTGGCATATTGCTATTTTTCAACTTTCATTATCCTAGGCATGGGCATTTGCATGTAAGCCCATTCCTCGTTTGTGTGTTTTAAGGGGGAAGGCCATCAGTAGTGGGAAGGGGTATGGAAGAATAAATTAAAAAGGTCACAGATGCCTTCATGTTATTGTTTCTCTGAACTTAGTGACAAAATTAGACACCATGCATGAACTTGAGCACGTACATGCACTCCATTTTTTGGCCATCGTGTGTCTATACACAATTCTGTATGAGCTTCCCCACCCCACCCCACCCCCCTCAAATCCCTCTTATCTCCACTACCATACCTATGACGCTATGATATTTTCCTTATCAATATTATGTTAAAAGCACGATGATTTTTAGCGAAATGTGGTTCGTCTTTTTTACTTTTATATGTATATTTCATATTAGATAAAATTGTAATTTTAATTTTTTCTTAATATTTTGAAGTTTTAAATCAACTAAAACGTTATTTATTTGATGTTTTCTTATTTGAACGATTCCTAATAGTTGGAGCGTTAAAATCATTTAGACTTTACCTTATATAAATTATTCCTTATTTGAACCGCAAAATTACTGATTGAAGTGTATATATAGAGGAATTGTTGGACAGAATTTCACGCATAACCTTCATATACTCAAAAGTAAAAGCACCACCGACATAAGTAATTCTTCACTTCTCTTCTATTCTTGTTTTTTTGTTTTTACCAAACACTTTACATCTTATAACTTAATTTGGTATAAAGATGTATCCGATTTTATTTCTTGTTCTTCGATATACTCCAGCTATTTGTTTGTTTCTTATTTATTAGTATTAGTACACAATAAAAACTTCAGAAGATTTCTTTTGAGTTCACTTAATCGACATGTTAATATCATTGAGTTGAGAAGAAAAGGCATGTAATCTTTATACAAAAAAATCTGGAATATGCTAATTCTTCCTTTTATGTTGTAATTTTATTGAGTTTGGACGAAATTGACACGATATAATAGGTAAAAATTGCGCGGGGCACCCTATTTGATCGCCCCCATTTAATATATACCCGCTTTTTTAAAAACTTTTAACTTGTACCCACTTTTTAAATAACTTCAGCTCCCCCTTCCCTCGTTGAGCTGAAGTTCACCAGTTAAGTTGAAGTTCGCCAGTTATAAAGACAAAACTTCAGCATACGAGGCTGAAGTTTCCCAGTGTAACTGGGGGAACTTCAGCCCCGTATGTTGAAGTTTTTGTCTTTGTAAATGGGGAACTTCAGCATCGTATGCTGAAGTTGTTGTCTTTATAACTTGGGAACTTCAGTCCCGTATGCTGAAGTTCCCCATTTACAAAAGACAGAACTTCAGCTCTTCCCCCAGTAACTTCAGCTTGTATGCTGAAGTTTTTGTCTTTATAACTGGGGAACTTCAACATGAAGTTCCCCATTACAAAGACAAAAACTTCAGCTCTAGAGCTGAAGTTCCCAGTGTAACTGGGGGAACTTCAGCCCCGTATGTTGAAGTTTTTGTCTTTGTAATGGGGAACTTCATGTTGAAGTTCCCCAGTTATAAAGACAAAAACTTCAGCTCTAGAGCTGAAGTTCCCAGTGTAACTGGGGGAACTTCAGCCCCGTATGCTGAAGTTTTTGTCTTTGTAAATGGGGCGTATGCTGAAGTTTTTGTCTTTATAACTTGGGAACTTCAGTCCCGTATGCTGAAGTTCCCAATTTACAAAAGACAAAACTTCAGCTCTAGAGCTGAAGTTCCCCCAGTTACACTAGGGGAACTTCAGCCCGTATGCTGAAGTTTTTGTCTTTATAACTGGAGAACTTCAGCATGAAGTTCCCCATTACAAAGACAAGAACTTCAGCAGCTGAAGTTTGCAGTGTAACTGGGGGAACTTCAGCCCCGTATGCTGAAGTTTTTGTCTTTGTAAATGGAAAACTTCAGCATCGTATGCTGAAGTTGTTGTCTTTATAACTTGGGAACTTCAGTCCCGTATGCTGAAGTTCCCCATTTACAAAAGACAAAACTTCAGCTCTAGAGCTGAAGACTGGGGGAACTTCAGCCTGTATGCTGAAGTTTTTGTCTTTATAACTGGGGAACTTCAGCATGAAGTTCCCCATTACAAAGACAAAAACTTCAGCTCTAGAGCTGAAATTCCCAGTGTAACTGGGGGAACTTCAGCCCTGTATGCTGAAGTTTTTGTCTTTGTAAATGGGGAACTTCAGCATCGTATGCTGAAGTTGTTGTCTTTTTTACTTGGGAACTTCAGTCCCGTATGCTGAAGTTCCCCATTTACAAAAGACAAAACTTCAGCTCTAGAGCTGAAGTTGGGAACTTCAGCCCGTATGCTGAAGTTTTTGTCTTTATAACTGGGGAACTTCAGCATGAGTTCCCCATTACAAAGACAAAAACTTCAGCTCTAGAGCTGAAGTTCCCAGTGTAACTGGGGGAACTTCAGCCCTGTATGCTGAAGTTTTTGTCTTTATAACTGGGGAACTTCAGCATGAGTTCCCCATTACAAAGACAAAAACTTCAGCTCTAGAGCTGAAGTTCCCAGTGTAACTGGGGGAACTTCAGCCCAGTATGCTGAAGTTTTTATCTTTATAACTGGGGAACTTCAACTCTAGAACTTCAGCTCGCAAGCTACTTCAGGCCCGTCTACTAGAATGCTGAAGTTTTGCGTGATTGCCTTTGCTACTTCAGCCCCGCATGCTGAAGTTATGCGCAAAAGCGGGTACGGATGCAATTTTTTTTACAAAGCGGGTATAAGTTAAAACGTGACACAAAAAGTGAGTACGGTTGCAAAAGCCCCATAAAATAGCCTATGATGTATATTACCCATTCATATCTCAATCGCTATTGTTTATTTGTGTTTGTTTTCCAAGTTTATAATTACCTAGCATATGAGTTTCGCCTAAGGTTTATCATGGGATTCAATAGTTTTTTTATGCTCAATTTGATTTTGATAAGCTATATTTATCGAAGGGGAGAGCCATTTATTTTTTTACCTGCTGGTTGTTCACCTATGCAATATTTCGACAACTGGTACAAATCTTTTAGTAAATACAGTATTACTCATTAACCTCTTAATTAAAGAACGTAATAGTTTTAAGGAACTTTATTGTTTCCTTCTATTAGCTTTTTAGTTAACGAATAATTTTATTACTTCCTTATACGGTGACATAAGCAAGCAAGTAGTGAACCTGCTTTCCAAGCTTACAAGTTTTGTTCCAAATTTTCAAGTTCGCATTAAAAACAAAAATATATTTCAAAATACTTTTTTTATTAATCCTAAATTTTATCGTTTTTTTTTCATTATAAAAGCATAAAACCCCGAAATAAATTATTTATAGATTTATCTTTACAATTTTTCTTAAATCCCACTATAGTATTCACTAGACTTAAGAGTTGGATAAAGCCAGGGAAAGTATATTTCTCAGTGCCAAATTTACATTTGAAGGCAATATTATCGAATGGAGTGTGTTCCTTTTTTTTAATATAAGTTCCACCTCTTTCAATGAAAAATCTGCTAACATTTTTACTGTAATACAAATTTTGATCAACATTGTGTTTTTATAGATGTGTCTTCAATTACCATATTTAAGTACAGATGAAATGTCGTATAATAAATTCATTATCTTCATATATCATTTTAATAATCTATACGCAATAACACGTGCAACACATGGTAATTAAAATTAGTAAATTAAAAAGCTAAACTCCTCGTATAGCATATCGGTAAAATGTAACAAAGGAGGTGGGTAACTAATACATTGGAGATCTTTATTGGATAACAATTCTTTATTTTTATTGTGTTATAAATAGAATTCTATTTATGGTGAATGTTTATATTCTAGAGAGATTTTAGGGTTTGTTACTTGGTGGCTAAGTCACTCTTTCCCTATAAATAGAGAGGTCTTCTTCCATTGTAATTCATCCCAAAATTCAATAAGAATTTCCTCTCTTTCTTTCTCTGCAATATTGTTCTTTTGTTTTTATTGTTTCATAACACGTTATCAGCACGAGACTCTAATCAATTGAGTAGAAGCTTTGGGA
>ML325676.1:0-13001 GCA_005239505.1 Nicotiana paniculata
CAAGTCTCAGATCTTAGCTGATTTTGTCGTTGACTTTAGTAATAGCATTGTCCCTGAAGTGGAGAAAGAGTTAAAACTCTTCAACGGTGTTAATTCGGGTCTATGGACCCTATTTACCGATGGTTCTTCCAATATAAAAGGTGTCAGCTTAGGCATAGACTTAATATCACCCACGGGTGAAACACGGCAGGCTATCAAATGTTATGCTATAACTAACAATGAGGCAGAGTATGACGTTGTTATTGCAGGATTAGAACTTGCACGAGAGCTTTCAATCGAGAAAATCATGATCAAAAGCGATCCCCAACTGGTAGTAAATCAGATGCAGGGGACTTACATCGCTCGAGAGACTCAGATGCTACAATATTTGGAAAAGGCACGAGAGCTCGTGAGACAATTCAAAACATGGAAGGTAGTACAAATACCTAGAGAGAAAAATGCTGAAGCAGATGCATTAGCTAACCTCGCAGCAGTCACAGAAGTAATAAACAAGGACAATGCAATTGTCGTTCATCTATTCCATTCAACGATCGACCAGGATAGAAATGAGGTAACTTTCAATAATTTAACATGGTATTGGAGAAACAAAATCCTAATTTTTTTGCAGAATGGCAATGTACCTTAAGACAAGAAAACAACTCAAGCACTTCGCCGCAAAGCTGCACGACACTGCCTCATTCGCAACTCATTATATCGCAAGATGTTCGGGGGTCCCCTAGAAAAATGGCTCGGACCTAACCAAATGGAGTTTGTGATGAAAGAAGTCCACGAAGGACATTGTGGAAATCACTCATGGGCGAGATCCTTAGTGAAAACCCTAATCAGAGCTGGATACTATTGGCCTAAGATGGAAGAAGAGGCCGAGAACTTCATATCCAANAGAAACATAATATGCCGCTTTGGGATACCAACAGAGATCGTGTGTGATAATGGCCCACAATTCATAGGCTCACAAATCACAGAATTCTACGAAAGCTGGCAAATCAAATGGATCACTTCAAAGCCATACCACCCCGTGGCTAATGGTCAAGCTGAGTCAACGAATAAGGTCATCATCAACAAAGAAGCGGCTGGATAAAGCCAAAGGAAACTGGCCTGATGAGTTACCAGCGGTACTATGGGCATACAGAACAACTTCAAAAACAGCCACGAGAGAAACTCCGTTCGCACTTGTCTATGGCTCAGAAGCCTTAATACATGTGGATATTGGCAAACCAAGCATAAGGTTTACAACAGCCACGAAGGAAGCAAACGACGACGAATTGAGGACCAACCTGAACCTGATCGAACCACGGAGAGAAGCAGCACTGATACGGATGGAAGCTCAAAAACAAATCATAGAGAGTTATTACAACCATAAAGCTCATCTCAAGTACTTCAAGATTGGGGATTTAGTCCTCAAAAAAGTCTTGCAATCAACGAAAGAAGTAGGCGCAGGAAAGCTAAATCCAAACTGGGAAGGACCCTACAAAATCCGAGGCATAGCTGGGAAGGGCGCCCACGAGTTGGAAGCTATGGACGGAAGAATCCTACCAACAAGTTGGAATGCCATTCACTTGAAGAAGTACTACTTTTAAGGAAAAGAAGTACCCCCGGTCAGGTATCACACGTTCGATTTTGTTTTGAACATTTGAAATTTTACTAACCTTTTTAGATGATAGGCATAAAGTTAACCCATCACCAGATGATAATATTAGGCCTGTAAAGATGTGAGGAAATAACTAAATTCCCGGTCTAGGGTTACACTTTCTTATGGACATTTTAAAGGGTTAGGCAGTCATTATCTAAAAATTATATACCTTCGAGTCCCGTATGTTTTTCCTTTTCAGGAAAAGGACCACAAGGAAGGAATAGTCAAGTGATCGAGATTTCATTCTTCAAAGCTCAAACACTTGGGGGACTATACAGCATGGAAGGCAAAAATGAAGCAAAAAAGACTATCAAAAAGTCAAAGCTCGAGTCTGAAGATCCATTTATCCAGCAAGACAAGTGATACGAGCAAAATCGAAAGAGCCAAAGACTCAAACATAAATCCTCTAATCCAAAAAACCTTCGAACATGTTCAGGTTAAAAGGCAAAATGTTAGCAATGTTAGCCACGAGGAAGAAATGCGCATCTTTGTACTTATTCAAAAGAAAAATTGTTGTAACTAAAAATAGTCACGAAATCTTTGTACTCATATAGAAAACTGTTATCAAATAAAACAGTTACGGATGCAAAAGAAATTTCCTCGTGCTTATTGAAAACTTTTGTCGACAAAAACAATTACGGGTGAAAACCCCAACTTGAATAAAAACTGTTACAAACGAAAAATAGTTGCTCTCTTGTATTAACTCGAAAAAAATGTTACATACGAAAAACAGTTACGAAATACAAGTGTATATCAAATCTGTTAAAAGAAAACAGTTGCAACATGAGTTTTAGACGATAATCAAACACATGTAAAAAGTTGTGAAAGTTCAAACAAAAAACTTTTCTCAAAAACATTCTTAAACATGTGAAAAATTTCTATCACTCTATTGCATTATTACACCTTTATGAAGTTGAGACGTCTTCTTTATTAAGTGTCGATAAAAAAAGGGCCCTCTTCCATAAATTACCTTTGAGGAATGCCTATTACGAATAGGTACGAGTAATCTAAAGCATTCTATATGCAAAACTCAGAGGTAAAACTAAAAACTCAGAAAATAAAGCATGCAAAAGACTTAAAGAGTGAAACAGAAACTCAATGGAAAACAAAAGTCGTACTTGCATTAATATATTAAAACGGCTAAGTAAAACCTAAGTATTAACTTATACATAGCCGTATAGAATTTTTATACATTGAGGTGCCCTAAGTTGTCATTTGGGGACTTTAAAGAGATCCAAATTTACCCCTGATGGAGTAAGAGCAGCTTGGGACGAATAGGCTTGGACAACAGGAGTCTCACCTTCAGGTGGGGAAAGATCCAAACCTTGTTGAGCCTTTTCCATGGCTTCCTTGATCTTAACAATTTCGGCGTCAAGGTCAAAATCTCCCCGACTCATTTCCGTCAATGTATCGAGGCGAGAATTCATGTACGCCCAACTAACATCGACAGCTACCGCCTCTTCGAGACTTTCATAATCTATCTCCCATAGCTGAAGCTCAGCTCTTAACCTATCCTTCTCAACTTCAGCATCTTCATAGGCAGTCCTCAAAGGTAAAATTGACTCCTCCAAAGATTGAGTTTTGTCTAAAGCAATGAAGATCCTCCTGAGTTCGGGTAAGTGATTGCACAAGCTCGCTTGAGTATTCCTCCTTCTGCTCCAGCAAGGCTTTCAAGCTCCTAACTTCTTCCGAGGCACGGGATAATTTCTCAACAAACGAAGACTCAAGAATGCTCTTGTCTTTGTCCACTTGGTTAGAAAAATCCTTCTCCACTGCCAACTCTGCAACCACAACTCTCATATGTCGCTCCAAGGTATTCTTTTATTCTTCTAAGGCTTCCATGTTGAGCCTCAGGCTTTCATATTGCCCCTTCCAATTCCCTGCTTCAGCATGCCACTCCTTTAGCTCTTGCTCATGTTATAAATCCTCTTCATGAGTTCTGTGACTATGAGATTGATCTACAAAAACAAAAGTGATTATATATGGTAATTACATAAGAATAAGATACAAAAGAATGAACGTTACCTTCAAGGAGGAATGCACAACCTCATTAGCCCAGGTAAGAGAACTATGACTATCCATCTTGGTCCTCTCTGTTAGGCCAATCAAAGGCTTCAGCCACACTTCGGGTTGGCCAGATTTATTAAGAAGTCTACCATCAGTCGGAAACTCAATTAGCACTTGCCTCATCTCCCTGCTGGAAGACCCTACTTCTCTAGTAGGAGGCTCAGAAGCAGGCTGAGATGAAGGAGCCACGGGCAATGAAATTTGTGAAGCTGAAGAAGTCTCAGGCACGGAAACTTGAGGAGGTGAGAAATCCACGGGAAAGGTAGCAGCAGGAGCAGAAATGGCCAAAGAATCAGTGGAAATAACCGGAACGGATGAAGATATTTCTCTAAATGAGGGAGCAAAAATAGCCAGAGGCGCCTCATTAACAGCAGGGCCAAAACCTTCGTGGAAAAGATGATCCGCAGAATCATGTGCAAGAGAAGAAGAAGAAGAATCCCCAGGGGTAGGAGGTCTGACACCAGGTACAAAAGACATAGCCACGGGTGTAGACTCATCGTCTGAGACCACCCTTCTTCTACGTGACTTGTGCACTAAAATGACCTCTTCTTCTTCTTCTTCAAAGGTCTTAGACCCACCAACTTTCCTCTTGGAAGAAGAGGACTAGTAATAATATCCTGGGCCTGAGCCAAAGACATATTTGGGATGGATGCAGCAGATATCCCCCGAGCAGAAAACCCTGTCAAAAGTAAAAGGGTTAAACAAACGAAGAAAAAGAAGCTCGAGTAAGGAAAAGAAGCGAAAACAAAAGTTTCACTTACCATGAGTCTTCACTTTCCAACTGTACTTCCCGAGAAGTACTTCCAGGATCTTTCCTCCAATGGAGCAACTGATAACAGCTTTTCAACCCAACCACGGATACTGGAGACATTCTCAATAGTACCCATGATTGCTGAAAGAGGAAGAAAATAGCTACGGTGTTAATAAAACACTTAAAGCAAAGAGAAGAAAATTAATATGTGTGAGCTAAAATGTACTCACGTGCGCGATTCCACATCTCAGGGAAGGGAAGATTTTCCTCTCCCACTAAACCAGCAGTGGGCACAACAACGTACCGAAGGTACCAACCTCTATCCTTATCGTCATCAGGGGTTACCAACACTCTTTTGCCCCTAGCAGCCAGAGTGAAAACCCCTTGACGAAATAAGGTAGGAGAATAAATATGAATGGGGTGATTGAAGGAAAAAGGAACCGAGGCTAAATAAGATAAACATATAAGACACATGAAAAGCCGCCACACAAGAGGACCAACTTTTCCTAAGCAAATGTTGAAGAAACGACAAAATTCGATGATGACTGGATCAATAGGAGGTCTAAACCCTATAGTAAAAGGGTAAGTGTAAACAAAAGAATGCCTCGTCTTGTAAGACATTATTCTTTGATTACTATTCGGAATAACAATGGGAAAATCAGACTCCCAAGAACATTCCCTGCGAACAAGGGAATCAAACCTTCGGTAATAAGAGTTGGATACCTATCAACACTATCAAGGGATGACAACTGGTCTATAAGAACCTGACTATCCCTAGTGAAGGTAAACTTAGCAGGAATAATTTCATCAACCCGTGGTTCGCGTAGGGGTTCGTGATGTTCTCTACTCCTGGACAGAGACCTGGAAACCCTAGCTCTTGGGGAGATTAAACACCTAGCAGAAGGAGGGAAAACAATCTGAGAAGAAGAAGAACCTCTCGAAGGAGTAGAGCCTAAACTCCTCAGTCTACCACCCCTCCGACTCCGAGTTGGAGCGGAAGAGGGTGTCAACTCATCAACGTTTATGACTCCCTTATATTGGTTTGAAGAAGACATATCTTCAAAGGCAATGAAAAAAGTTCTTTACAAATAAGGTTTGAAAGTTAGAAGCTTTTCGTGAAAGAAAAGGAAAAGGGGGTATTTATACTCGAAGACGATCGTAAAAAAAAAAGGGGCAATGATGTGAAAACCATAATTGAAGATGTCACTTCGTAACTGGTGCAGCCACAAGAAAGCCCTAAAAGGCGCTGAATAATTGCAGAACCAACCCAAGAATTCCATGTGGCATAAGCATTAGATGGAAGTGACAAGCAACGCTAACGTACAGGAAAAGATACAATGATTCGAGTAAAGCGGCGGCAAAATATTCCCACCAAAAATGAGTATCCACTTACCAAATATTAATTGATAAATATATGGTAAGTGGGAGGACTAACTGTATTGGTAAAAAAAAGCTTCACACATATAATAAATCTTGATGACTCAGTAGTCTACGTGGAGCAATGAAGACACGACAGCTGGAAGAGACTCTAAGAAGAGGTACGAGGCAAAGAGGCACGGAAATCACATCCACAGGTTAATTAGCTACGGAAGTTTCAACCTAATTGAGAAGATGAAGAGACACGGTCAAAAGTGTATTTGTACAGAATAAAGGGCAGATTCAGAGATCTTCAAATTAGAGATCCATACGTTACACAACATTCATTCAACAGTTACGGTTGATTCATTGTAACGTTACATTGAAGTCATTATTAGTCATTAATTCTCAATCACTGAAAAAGGAAGATGTTGTGTTATGAAATTCCCTATATAAGGAGTAAAATATAACTTGTAAAGGGATCCCGGACTACTATTGCAATATACTTACTTTTTGTGCATCTTACTGCTTTCCATTTACAAGTTTGCCTACAATTATAATCTTATTCTTCGGTTATCATAAACCCGTATTCTTCTTAAAATAACTTTGGGCAAAGAATCCAATTCTTCGGTTAAATAATGTTGGGTATCATCAAGTCCTGATGGATGAAGAAGATGCTGAAAAGATGACTTTCACCACAGCATGGGGAACTTATTGTTACAGGGTCATGCCATTCGATTTGAAAAACGGCGGGGCAACTTACATGAGAGCTATGACTGCCATATTACATGACATGATGCACCAAGAAATCGAGATGTATGTTGATGATGTAATTATTAAGTTTAGGACCCAAGAAGGCCACGTCCAAGATTTGAGAAAATTCTTTGAGCGGCTGCGCAAACATGATTTGAAATTGAACCCTGCTAAAAATGCAGTTGGGCCTCTGGAAGCTCTTAGGGTTTATAGTCAGCCGAAGAGGCATTGAGTTAGATCCAACAAAGATAAAATCTATCCGAGATATGCCACCTCCGAAAACCAATAAAGAAGTTATGATCTTACTGGGAAGATTAAACTACATTAGCCGGTTCATTGCATAGCTTACAACCACCTGTCAGCCCATATTTAAGCTTCTAAAGAAAGATGCGGCGGCTAAATGGACAGACGAATGCCAAGAAGCTTTTAACAAAATCAAAGAATATTTGTCAAATCCGCCAGTGTTGGTCCCACCTGAGCCCGGGAGACCTTTGGTCTTGTACCTAACCGTCTTGGAAAACTCTTTTGGCTGTGTCCTCAGGCCACATGATGCAACCGGGAAGAAGGATCAAGCCATCTATATCTGAGCAAGAAATTTACTGGGTATGAATCCAAATACACTCTGGTGGAGAGAACTTGTTGTGCCTTAACTTGGGTCGCTCAGAAGCTCAGACATTATTTGCTAGCCTATACCACATATCTCATAACTCGGTTGGACCCTCTAAAATACATATTCCAAAAACCGATGCCTACGGGAAGTCTAGCAAAGTGGCAAATCCTGCTTATGGAGTTCGACATTATTTATGTCACTCGCACGGCCATGAAAGCCCAAGCCTTGGCTGATCATTTGGCTGAAAACCCGGTTGATGATGAATACCAACCTTTAAGCACTTATTTCCCGGATGAGGAAGTAAATTCAGTAGAAGTAATTCCAGAAGACACCAACACTTGGACAATGTTCTTTGATGGAGCGGTAAATGCAAAGGGTGTTGGGATTGGGGCAATCTTAATTTCACCCACAGGACAGCACTATCCAGCCACCGCCCGTCTTCGGTTATTCTGTACAAACAACACTGCTGAATACGAAGCTTGCATAATGGGCATGAACATGGCAATTGATATGGATGTAGAAGAATTGTTAGTCATGGGGGACTCTGACTTGATCATTAAACAAGCGCAACGTGAATGGGAAACTCGAGATATGAAGCTTCTTCCATATAGACAACAAGTGGAAGATCTCATCAAGCGATTCAAATCCGTCGAATTCAAGTATATTCCTCAATTCCACAATGAGTTAGCTGATGCATTATCTACCTTAGCTGCATTGCTGCCATATCCAGGCAATGTCCATGTTGAATCGTTGGAGATTCAAATCCGATAAAGGCATGTTATTGTAACACGATTGAAGTAGCACCCAATATCCAACCATATCATGATATTAAAAGGTTCTTGAAAACAAAAGAGTACCCGGAGCAGGCCGGTGGAGACCAAAAGAGAACCATTAGAAGGCTTGTTAGTAGTTTCTTCTTAAGCGGAGAAGTGTTGTATAAAAGAACTCCAGATTTGAACCTGTTAAGGTGTGTGGACGCCAAAGAAGCTAAAAAGATTATGAACGAAGTGCATTAAGGAGTATGTGGTCCCCATATGAACATGTACGTCCTTGCAAAGAAAATCCTCCGGGCAGGACATTACTGGATGACCATGGAAAAGGATTATTTCAATTTTGTCTGGAAATGCCATCAGTGTCAGATACACGGCGACCTGATTCATGCACCACCCTCAGAGTTGAATCCTATGTCAGCATCTTGGTCGTTCGTTGCTTGGGGAATGGATGTCATTGGGCCAATCGAGCCAAAAGCATCAAACGGACACAAATTTATCTTGGTTGCTATCGACTATTTCACAAAATGGGTCGAAGCAGTCACATTCAAAGCCGTCACTAAGAAACCAGTGGTGTACTTCGTGCATTCCAACATTATCTATCGTTTTGGTATTCCAAAAACTATCATTACTGATACGCTGCAAATCTAAATAGTCATTTGATGAGGGAGGGGTGTGAACAGTTTAAAATCACACACCGTAATTCTACCCCTTAACGACCCAAAGCCAATCGCACCGTTGAAGCAGCAAATAAAAACATCAAGAAAATCCTTAGAAAAATGATTCAAAGTTCTAGGCAATGGCACGAGAAGCTTCCTTTCGCATTATTAGGATATTGTACGACCGTCCGCACATCAGTTGGGGCTACGCCTTATTTACTGGTTTATGGCACTAAAGTCGTAATACCTGCAGAAGTTGAAATTCCCTCTCTTTGGATCATTGTTGAAGCTGAAATTGAGGATGATGAATGGGTAAAAACCCGACTTGAACAACTAACCATGATTGATGAGAAAAGAATGGCCGATGTTTGTCACGGGTAGTTGTACCAACAAAGAATGGCTCGTGCCTATAACAAGAAAGTTCATCCTCGGAACTTCGAAGTGGGGCAACTCGTCCTAAGACGTATCCTCCCACATCATGAAGAGGCGAAAGGAAAATTCTTCCCAAATTGGAAAGGTCCACACATTAAAGGAAATTGCTACCAAAAGGGGCATTATACTTGGGAGACATTGAAGGAAATGACCCCGAAACAGCTGTCAATGCAGATGCAGTCAAAAGGTATTAAGTTTGACCTTTTCGTGGTTTTGACACTCTCCGATTGAAATGACGAAGGCTTTCATTCTCGCTACCCCAAACACTATCAACTTTTGTAAACCTTTTTGAGCCGTTTATTCTTCTTTCATCACCCTCTTTGGAACCAAAAAAAAAAATCAAAATCAAAAATTAAAACAAAGACAAAAATGTTTCCCTGAACTACGTTCGACTTGATTCCGGAAGGATATGAAGGCAGCCTCTCCCTGGGGTTCAGTCACACCAAAATGAAATTCCACATTTCCCCAAAGTTTAAACTGGGGCAAATGTTATGATATGTTCGGCAATGATCTCGCCTGAAAGGTTACAAAGTTGTAATTCAATTCAATTTTTTTTACCTCAAATCCCGTTCAACTCCTTCCGATCAATCGGTAAAGATGTCCAAAAGTGGAGGATACAATTATTTGGATCTGATGCAAACAAATGAGAGAAATAAAATGAGAGAGTCTCATCGGTGAAAACCCACAAGGGCACCGTAAGACGACAGTAAGAAGAGAAATTAAAATGAGAGAGTCTTATCGGTGAAAACCCACACGGGCACCGTGAGGCGACGGTAAACAGATAAATTGAAAATGAGAGAGTCTTATCGGTGAAAACCCACACGGGCACCGTGAGGCGACGGTAAACAGATAAATTGAAAATGAGAGAGTCTCGTTAGTGAAAACTCGCAAAGAGCACTACAAGGAGATGGTGAGAAGAGAAATGAGAGAGGTTAGTCGGTGAAAACCCGCAAAGGGCACCACTGATCGAAAATGATAATGGGTCACTGACATGGACACATTCCAGGGCAAGGTTTCTCAAACTCGGGGTAATAGTCGTGATGAATTTCTGAAAGTTAGATGGTTGAAATAGATCGGACATCTAGTCCAAGAGGCATGTCATTTTCATTGGAGGCCGCATACAGATGATTCCTTCTTTTCCATCCCCAAAAGGGATATTTCTTGTCTAAAGTCATTTTTCCTTGTTCATTTGTTTATTTTCTTTCAATTCCTTTTGGTCTAACTCTATTCCTAAAGTAAGACAAAGAAAGAATGGCAAAACTGATTTACAGGGCTCTCATTTGACACAGGCTAATATACAAAAGGCACCCAGCCCCGTCAGGGGCATCGAGTCGACCTCGACTGGCCATGGTGGCCGATTCTTCAAACTCAAACTCCAGGAAGGAGAAAATCAAATTGAAGTGCCTGTAAATCAAATGAAGTTGAAAAGGTTGAGTCCCACGTGGCTAACCGTCTCGAAAGGTCTGAAGAGCCAAAATACCCCAAATGCTCTGAAATTAAAGTTGGAAGAAAGAAGCCAAAAATGAAAGGCCGATGAAGGCGAAATAAAGTTGGGAAAGGTTAAGTCCCACGCGACTAGCCGTTACAGCAAAGTTCGAGGAGCCAAAATCTCACCAATGCCCCAAAAAGTCCAAAGGAAAAACAAGTCAAAAGTAAAAGACTTACAAAGGCAAAATAAAGTCAAAAATGTTGGGTCTCATCTGAAAAGCCACGGCAAAATCTAAAAAGCCAAGGTCTTTGGGGTTAGAGATGAAACCAATCCCCAACAAGCAAGCAAGCGGTTGAGATCTTCGTCAAAAGGGGTGAGTTGAAATAATCAAGGTCGTAAAACCAACCACCGTTTCAAACTGACAATTGTTCTTTGTTTGAAGGAAACAAGTGTAACTCGAAATCAACCTTGCAAGAAGCAGATGCAACCAAAAAGAAACTGCGCAAGGGCTAGAAGCGATTTTGCAGTGACAACTCCAAAAAGGAAAGTTTCCTCTAAAAATTCTTTCCCGCAGTTACCCATTCTTTGACAATAATTGAAAATAAAAAGAAGAAATGATGTCGAAAATGATTCAAAGCCAAAAGTAGTATAGGGCCTCCAATCCCTGGCTACACCTTTTCCAACCTAGGACCCCACTCCTTAGTTGATGTCGGCATAACCCGATGACTTTTCCAACTTAGGATCCCACTCCTTAGTTGATGCCGGCATAACCCGATGACTTTTTCCAACTTAGGATCCCACTCCTTAGTTGATGCCGGCATAACCCGTTGACTTTTCCAACCTAGGACCCCACTCCTTATTTGATGCCGGCATAACCCGATGACCTTTCCAACCTAGGATATCACTCCTTAGTTGATGCCGGCATAACCCGATGAATTTCTCAACTTAGGATCACACTCCTTAGTTGATGCCGGCATAACCCGATGACTTTTTCCAACTTAGGATCCCACTCCTTAGTTGATACCGGCATAACCCGATGACTTTTCCAACTTAGGACCCCGCTCCTTACTTGATGCCGGCATAACCCGATGACTTTTCCAACCCAGGATATCCCAATCCCTAGTTGATGCCGGCATAACCCGATGATTCTTCCAACATAGGGTCCCACTCCCTAGCAGACACTAGCATAACCTGGTGATCTTTTTCATGACAACAACATAACCTGTTGATCTTTTCCGGACGCCAGCATAACCTGGTGATTTTTTCCTGAAAATAGCATAACATGTTGATCTTTTGCAGACGCCAGCATAACCTGGTGATCTTTCCTTAACAACAACATAACATGTTGATCTTCTTCCGACACCAGCATAACCTGGTGATCTTTTCTTGACAACAACATAACATGTTATCTTCTCCCGACGCCAACATAACCTGGTGACCTTTCCTGACAACAGCATAACCTGTTGATCTTCTCCTGACGCCGGCATAACCTGGTGATCTTTTCCTGATGAAAGCATAACATGTCGATCTTTTCCAAAATAGGGTCTCCAATCCCTAGTTGATTTACTTTTAGACATAGGGTATTCACCCCTAGTCTACATTCACCCTGGATACACCATAGCCGACTTTTCGTTGCTTTCAATAATAAAGTAGCATAGATTTTATTACAATAACTCACGAAACTTTCCTAGTTAAAACTGGGGCAGAAAATTTCGTTCGTTTGTTCTCGATTTTGCGCAGATTACACTTTAGGGCAATGAATTCGAGACAACCAAAATAAGAAGTTTCAATCCAGAATAAAAGAGAGAAAGAGAAGGTTGAACCCAAGGTGCAGAAGCGGGGAAGACGTGGACTATTCAGGACGAGATTGAAGTCATTCGTTCTTTATATCCTTCCTTAATCGGAACGTCGAGAAGATAAAACCAGCATCCATGGCTAACAAGCATCAAGATCCAGGTAAGAGTCAACAAAAGAACTAGCCAAGACTCAAGACCAAGCCTTAGAATATACAGATAGGGATCTTGTAACTAGCCAAGACTCAAGACCAAGCCTTAGAATATACAGATAGGGATCTTTTAACTCGTAGCTGATAGGCTTAGTTAGTCTTTTTCGTTTTGTTACTTTGGTGTAATAAGGAGATCAGCAACCGCAACAACAGCAACAAAGAAATCACAGTTATCCAGTAGTCCCAGCTACCAAAACTCCAGAACTATACTGACCTGATTCCTTTGTAGTCAAGGATATGTAGGTAACCTCTGAAGGAAGGTTCGATCAAACTTTTCCAAAGTGCTTCTTATGGAATATTTGAACCGGTAAAATGTGTTCATAATTGCTCACCTTGTCTTTGCCCGAAAACTCTTCGTGTTTCCGAGAAAAGAGGGGCAGCTGTGAGCATGTAATTTTTTCACCTATTAAAATACTCTTACCAAATTTAATAAACAAATTAATATTGTTCATAGTTAGATTTTTTGTGTGAATTTCAGTGTTTATTTACGAATTATTTGCATTTATGATCATATTCTATCTTCTAAAAAATTATAAGAA